>JAZAYU010000033.1:1524954-1772051 GCA_038501625.1 Corbicula japonica
GACTCAGCAACTGGATGCATTTGATGGTCTTTCATCGGAGGTGGTTGAGAAGGCTCTCCAGGGCTTCCCCAAGCTTCAGGTGACACTATTCCCAGCCAGCAGGACCGACCAACCTCACACCGATGTCTCTGTGTATGAACTCCTTGTGGGCAATGCACCATTTGATCCGGCCAAACTGTTTGGCTGGCAGTCAACTAACACTTGTGCTGGGGAAGGTCAGTTACATCCAAGTCTTGTGAGAATCCAACACAGTGTACATGTTTATTGTGAAGTTGTACTTTATTTTATTATGCGCCAGAAAAAATTAGGGGATCATACATGTATAGTCGCCACTTTGTTTGCAGAGACTTATTCAAAGGATATCTTTCAAGCCTTTGAAAGAACATAAATAAAACTTGGAATGTTGATAAAGGGCAATGAGAGAATTTGCAGTGCACAAGAGTGATAACTCTTGCCTTAAGTGTTTCCAGAATTATATCCCTTTCAAGTTCTTGTGTTGCCCCTTCGAAGAAAATGCGATACATTGATTAAAATAGCTAAATTTGTCTATCTCTGTGATAGTTCTTCTGTATGAAATAGATTACTTTTACACCAAGTTCTGAACATGTGTTAATTTCGGAACCAAGATAAGTTAGCCAATGCCACAACCAACATATAATTTGACACTTTTTGCAGGATGAAGTTTCTACTCTTGTTTCACTTTGCTTAACAATGCTTTCATAGTGTCAAGATCTGCCATTCTTTGTATTGTCAGTGCTCAAGATTAAATATACATTGTGGTGCATCATGGTTTCAGGGGGTGTGGTGGATAGAGTTGAGTTAGGGGTGCGAAGGTGTGAATTTGCTTAGTCATCTGCCCAGCATAATGATCTCCCTTTAATGATATGCTAGGCAAATCACTGTTACCATAAACAACATGTATAATGACACAAAATGGTTTTGCATTTAAATGTAAATGGTACGAAGAAATAAAATATTTTCTTATAACTTTCAAATTTAAACTTATTTTTTCTTTGTCAGTAACTGTTAACAATGAATAGCAGAAAAAATTGACTGAGCCCTGTTTGTGTTGAAATGATGAGCAGTTGCCATTACAGCCAATCAGGTGCTTGAGATTTGAGACTGGTTTCCAATCTCAGATTTATAACCTTCAGCCATTATCATTTGTAGTTGCAGTTGTTAGTGTAACTGTAGAGGGAGGTAACTCCTACTTGGTGTTTTCATATTTTCAGACTGTATCAAAGAGATGCCATATTTCTCTCACCCTGGACTGGTAGCTAAGTATGGATACAGTGAGCAGCTTAAGTACACCTACTATCTGAAGCAGGCCAGACCAAGCTTTGCATTTGTTGCCTTTCTTGCTGAAGAATTTAAAAATGGAGGGCATACCATACCTTCCAAAAGGTAGACTGTTGATTATTGTTTGGTTCTAATAAGTTGTAAAATCTGTAAAATGAAGCTGCTGAATTAATTATAAACACATTACATATGAGGTTCTTTATCTAAGGTTTTGAATCTCCTGGGTCTAAGGTTATCAAAATTATGGAAACCTGTCTCAGATCTCATGATTTCCATTGATAAATTCTGAGACTTTTCTCAGTTTTAACCAATCAGTTTACATAAGTAAGCATAAGGTTATAAACTTAGGAAAAGAAAACAAACTCAGATCGCAAGTTTACCATTGGTTAGTTCTGAGGCTGTGCTCAGTTTCACCCTATCGGATTGCTGAAATTTGAGATTCATCTCCATTCTCTGTTTTATTACCTTGTGACTAACAGTCACCAGCCCAAGCAGTTTTGATACTTGTTTCCCAATGTAATGACATCTGGGCCTGAAAATGTTTGCCAAAGAATATAGTAAAAGAGCAACAGCTTTTTTTTACTTAAGTTTACTTGAGGCACGTGGTATAGACTGATTTGACTCAAGCTGTTTAGAAGGACAGCTGTTCACAGTTGATATCTGATTCAGTGAATATTTTTTCTTTTATATCAGCATTTAATGAATTGTTTTCAGTTTCATGAGCAAATCTTTTAAATAACTATTGAGATTTTTTCTAATTATGGACTTGAATAATTGCCTTTTAGATTAGCAGTTGCCATAGGAACATCTCTATGGATGGGTGTAAAACACTTCCCAGATCCTCAGATATCCTCATCATGCGTCGTGTTCCAGGAACTGCTGGGACACGACAGTTTCCTGCTGAGAATGTACCTCAAGGTTGGTTCCGAGATCCTGGCATACCGGAATCAAGCTGTCACTGGTACGATGGACCGCAGACGGGAGCAAGTGAAAAAAAATGAGCAAGAAGTTGGTAAGCCTAGCGATGTATCTGCAAGTAATACAAATATTTGATTAATTAGTATGTAAGAGGCACTAAATCACTCAACCAGAAACTTCCAGAGAATATTTTTCTTCTTTATAAACCATGTAAAGAAACTGTATATTTGTTAAGGAAATTGTGACAGGTAATTCTGTAGAAAATACTTTGAAATCATTAATATGTAGTTGCTTTTAGATTCATTTGCTTGTTGTTTTTACCAAGAAGCAAACATTAGAGATCCAGATCAAATGGCATTTGCTGGCTGATATGGATGTATACTGTTTGCCTACATGTATGAGCTATAAGCCATAATTATCCAATTTGAGTAAAATCTTTTAAAAGTTAAAATAAATCAATATTAACCATAATTATAGTGTACTAGGGATGATCCAAAATAACGTAGACTTTTGTTATAGATTTTATATTATTCAAAATACCACAAATAAAATTACACAAGCTTTAATCGGAATATGTCAAGCATATTTTTACAAAATATCAACAAATTACAACATTGCGTAAAAATCATAAACTAAGCGCTATCCAGCGCACGTCAAATTAGATCTCTCAATGTCAACGACGTTAATTCATGGGCGAAGCGTTAGCGAAGCGGCGTATGTTCAGTTTTTTTTTTAATAGACCCACATAATTGGAATGCGATGCCGAGGAACCCATTGATCGAACAAAACTGTGTTTAATTGCTCGTCAAAGCCTCGCAAATGGTTATGAGTCAATCAAGAAATTGGTCTCTTCTCACTCTTACCGCCGAAGAAACGACCGGGAATGCAATACCCACAGCATTGCGGTTCTTTAGCCACGGGCGTTTACCTGTAAAAATAATTCATCACAAATTTGTATTTGTTATAATATAACAAGTCGTTGGGTTGTGGACACAGTCTCTGTAGCTTTTTACTCAAGTGTAATTAAAATAAATAGCTTATTTTCGTAATTGATAATTTATGACTTCTTAATGATTCAAATACTATTAAAACAAAAACATTTTTGTGTCGCCTGCGATAGCAGGTAGACACATAGGGATCGTATTGTCCGGCGATGTCGTCGTCGTCGGCAGTGCCGTCGTCCGGTAGTCCCCCAACTTTAATATGAAACTTAATGTTGCCAATAACTTTGAAAGTACTTGTCCTATTAACTTAATACTTGGAATATATCATCTGCATGAACAACCCCATCTGTGACAACAAGAATGATAACTCCTGTTTCAGTATTTTTTGAGTTATGCCCCTTTCAAATGACATTAATATGGGACTTTAATATGAAACTTAATGTTGCCAAATACTTTGAAAGTACTTGTCCTATTCACTTCATACTTGAAATATATCATCTGCATGAACAACGCCATCTGTGTCAACAAGAATGATAACTCCTGTTTCAGTATTTTTTGAGTTATGCCCCTTTCAAATGACTTTAAAATGGAACTTTAATATGAAACTTAATGTTGCCGATAACTTTGAAAGTACTTTTCCTATTAACTTAATACTTAGAATATATCATCGGCATGAACAACGCCATCTGTGACAACAAGAATGATAACTCCAGTTTCATTTTTAGCTCACCTGAGCACTTGTGCTCATGGTGAGCTTTAAGGATCGCTCTGTGTCCGTTGTGCGTCGTGCGTCGTCAATTTTTGCTTTAAACAACATCTCCTCTTAAACCCCTGGGCCAAAGTTGATGAAACTTGCCACGGATGTTCCTTGCATGAAGCTCTTCCAAAGTTGTTCAAAGAAATCAATTCCATGCAGAACTCTGGTTGCCATGGCAACCGAAAGGAAAAACTTTAAAAATCTTCTTGTCTGAAACCACAAGGCCTAGAGCTTAGATATTTGGCATTTAGCACCCTCTAGTTGAACTCTACAAAGATTGTTCAAATTATTTCCCTGGGGTCAAAATTGGCCCCGCCCCAGGGGTCACTTCATTTTATATAGACTTATATAGGAAAAACTTTAAAAATCTTCTTGTCTGAAACCACAAGGCCTAGAGGTTAGATATTTGGCATTTAGCACCCTCTAGTGGAACTCTAGAAAGATTGTTCAAATTATTTCCCTGGGGTCGAAATTGGCCCCGCCCCAGGGGTCACTTCATTTTACATAGACTTATATAGGAAAAACTTTAAAAATCTTCTTGTCTGAAACCACAAGGCCTAGAGCTTAGATATTTGGCATTTAGCACCCTCTAGTGGAACTCTACAAAGATTGTTCAAATTATTTCCCTGGGGTCAAAATTGGCCCCGCCCCAGGGGTCACTTCATTTTATATAGACTTATATAGGAAAAACTTTAAAAATCTTCTTGTCTGAAACCACAAGGCCTAGAGCTTAGATATTTGGCATTTAGCATCCTCTAGTGGAACTCTACAAAGATTGTTCAAATTATTTCCCTGGGGTCAAAATTGGCCCCGCCCCAGGGGTCACTTCATTTTATATAGACTTACATGTATATAGGAAAAACTTTAAAAATCTTCTTGTCTGAAACCACAAGGCCTAGAGCTTAGATATTTGGTATTAAGCATCCTGTAGTGGAACTTTACAAAGATTGTTCAAATTATTTCCCTGGGGTCAAAATTGGCCCCGCCCCAGGGGTCACTTCATTTTACATAGACTTATATAGGAAAAACTTTAAAAATCTTCTTGTCTGAAACCACAAGGCCTAGAGCTTAGATATTTGGCATTTAGCACCCTCTAGTGGAACTCTACAAAGATTGTTCAAATTATTTCCCTGGGGTCAAAATTGGCCCTGCCCCAGGGGTCACTTCATTTTATATAGACTTATATAGGAAAAACTTTAAAAATCTTCATGTCTGAAACCGCAAGGCCTAGAGCTTAGATATTTGGCATTTAGCATCCTCTAGTGGAACTCTACAACGATTCTTCAAAATATTTCCCTGGGGTCAAAATTGGCCCCGCCCCAGGGGTCACTTCATTTTACATAGACTTATATAGGAAAAACTTTAAAAATCTTCTTGTCTGAAACCATGAGGCCTAGAGCTTAGATATTTGGCATTTAGCATCCTCTAGTGGAACTCTACAAAGATTGTTCAAATTATTTCCCTGGGGTCAAAATTGGCCCCGCCCCAGGGGTCATTTCATTTTATATAGACTTATATAGGAAAAACTTTAAAAATCTTCTTGTCTGAAACCACAAGGCCTAGAGCTTAGATATTTGGCATTTAGCACCCTCTAGTGGAACTCTACAAAGATTATTCAAATTATTTCCCTGGGGTCAAAATTGGCCCCGCCCCAGGGGTCACTTCATTTTATATAGACTTATATAGGAAAAACGTTAAAAATCTTCTTGTCTGAAACCACAAGGCCTAGAGCTTAGATATTTGGCATTTAGCATCCTCTAGTGGAACTCTACAAAGATTGTTCAAATTATTTCCCTGGGGTCAAAATTGGCCCCGCCCCAGGGGTCACTTCATTTTATATAGACTTATATAGGAAAAACTTTAAAAATCTTTTTGTCTGAAACCACATTGCCTAGAGCTTAGATATTTGGCATTTAGCATCCTTCAGTGGTACTCTACACAGATTGTTCAAATTATTTCCCTGGGGTCAAAATTGGCCCCCTTCCAGGTGTCACTTCATTTTACATAGACCTTTATAGGAAACATTTTAAAAATCTTCTTATCTGAAACCACAAGGCCTAGAGCTTAGATATTTGGCATTTAGCACCCTCTAGTGGAACTCTACAAAGATTGTTCAAATTATTTCCCTGGGGTCAAAATTGGCCCTGCCCCAGGGGTCACTTCATTTTACATAGACTTATATAGGAAATCTTTAAAAAGCTTCTTCTCACAAAACACAATGCGTACAGCTTAGATATTTTGTAAGTAGCATTGTCTAGTGGATGTCTACTAAATTTGTTCAAATTATGTCCCCTGGGCCAAAATCTGTCACGCCCTAGGGTTCTCTTGGTTTACATACAGTTATATAGGAAAAACATGGAAAATCATTTTTCTCCGAAACTAATAGGACTGGACCTTAGATATTTGGTGTTGAGTATTTTGAAGAGACCCTTTACCAACATTGTTTAAATGTTGTCCCTGGGTCAAAATTGGCCCTGTCCTGGGGGCCCTAAATATGTAAAAAAGGAAAACTTCCTACTGGAAACCTCAACTTCCTACTGAAAACTTCCTACTGGAAACCTCAATGCCTTAAGCTTACATATTTGGTATGTAGCATTGTCTAGTGGATGTCTACCAAGTTTGTTCAAATTATGTCCCCTGGGCCGAAATTGGCGACACCCCAGGGTTTTCTTAGTTTACATTGATTTATATAGGAAAGCATGAAAAATCATTTTTATCCAAAACTAATAGGACTAGACCTTAGATATTTGGTGTTGAGTATTGTGAAGAGACCCTTTACCAACATTGTTTAAATGTTGGCCCTGGGGTCAATATTGGCCCCGCCCCAGGGGCCCTTAATATCTAAAAAGGCAATTTTTAAAAATCTTCTTACTGGAAACCTCAATGCCTTAAGCTAAGATATTTGGTATGTAGCATTGTCTAGTGGATACTTACCAAGTTTGTTCAAATTATGGCCCCTGGGCCAAAATTGGCCACGCCCCAGGGTTCTCTTAGTTTACATTGATTTATATAGGAAAACATAAATAATCATTTTTCTCTGAAACTAATGAGACTAGACCTTAGATATTTCGTTTTGAGTATTGTGAAGAGAACCTTTACCAGCATTGTTCTATTCACTTCATACTTGGAACATATCATCTGCATGAACAACGCCTTCTGTGACAACAAGATAACTCCTGTTTGACTATTTTATGAGTTATGCTCCTTACACATGCAACTTAAATATGAAACTTAATGTTGTCTATAACTTTGAAAGTACTTCTCCTATTCACTTCATACTTTGAATATATCATCAGCATGAACAACGTCTTCTGTGACAGCAAGAATGATAACTCCAGTTTCAATATTTTTTTAGTTATGCCCCTTTCAAATTAAACTTTTAACATGAAATTTAATATTGTTCATAACTTTGAAAGTACTTGTCCTTTTCACTTAAAACTTGGAATATATCATCTCCAGGAACAACAACATCGGTTACAATAAGGACTATGACTATTCAGAATATATCATCTTCATGAACATTGTCATCACTAACAACAAGAATGATAACTCCGGTTTGACTTTTTATGACTTATGTCCCTTTCACATGAAACTTTAACATGAAACCTTATGTTGCCTATAATTATTTTTAAAAGTACCTATTTAATTTACATAATACTTGAAACATTTCATCTTCATGAACAACAACATTGGATACAACAACATAACTCCTGTTTAACTATTTTTGAGTTACATCCCTTTCAAATGCAACCTAATGTTGCATATAACTTTGAAAGTATATGTCCTATTCACTTAATACTTGGAATATATCATCTGGATGAACAACGACATTGGTGACAAAAAGAATGAAACCTCCTGTTTGAATATTTTATGAGTTATGCCCTTTTCAAATGCAACTTTAACATGAAATATAATGTTGCCTGTAAAATTGAAAGTACTTGTTCAGTTCACTTCTTTGAATATTTCATCTGCATGCACATACCAACTGGTGAAGAATGAAAACTCAGGTTTCACCATTTTTTTAGTAATTCCCCTTTCAAATGCAATTTTGGTGACTCATATGTTCTGTGGCGTAGTATTGAAATCAACTTGAATAAAAACATTTTATAATATATGATTAACCATAGGCCCACATTTCAACTTTTTGCCAGCAGGCGACACATGTGTTCCGCGGAACACAACATTCTAGTTTGAAAAACAAATATGTTAATTATTACTAACATATCTTTAAATATGTAATTTCTTCGGCAATATCCGTTGCACGCTACCTCATCCACTCAAGAATATCTCGAAAAGCGCCACAAAAGTTGAACTTTTGTCCGCTTCAATTGCCTCTCGGCTTGACGTCACTGCCGTAACGCCAATATTTTTGTCTTTTTTCCCTTTACCCAACGCCTATGTAATGGCTCTCCTGACCGTAAAAAAAACAACACTGATATTACTTAAAAAGGACAGCTCGGCTTACGGAAGTTTTCGTTTGCGTCTGCTAAATTATTTAAGCTTTTCAGGAGGTGATTTTCAAAGATCATGGCGGAATTGTAATAAAAGCGCGTAGTTCTGGGCGATCTGATGATGACATTTTTGACGTTTTAACGTTGGTGATAGCTCTCAAAATGCAAAGTCCGAATGACGTAAAATTTTGGCATGACATCATTTGTATACCGCACTTTTGACGTTGGAAAGTTTGGCTATTTTACCAGTGGTAGTTTTGTTTATATTAACAGGTATTTGCTTTATAAATCACAATGGCAATGGCGTGCGCCGCCTGCGAGTTACCATGGTTATTCAAATATGCGCCGCGCTTTTGAAATCAATTAAATATATGAATATTTTAGCTCAGTTTGTTACGTTTGTGTTCTGGTTGAATTTAGTATATAATTTATTATGAACGTGTTTCAAATTAAGATGCAATAACAAAAGTCTACGTTATTTTGGATCATCCCTCGTATTTACATTTCTCATCACTTGGCAGAAATTTTCACAGATATGACTATTATTTCAGTTGAGATGTTACTGGACTGTATTCAGATAGGACGTCAGTTTGCCCCCACAGTTCTCAGCTCCCTAGAGGCAGCTATCCTGGCTGCTGTCACACGGGACAGGCTTTCTCTGTAAGTTGAGTGATAAGAAATGTATTAAAACTGTGAGTATTTCTAACTTCACCTCACACCCATGCGAGATACTTCCTACATTCATTATTCATTTTTTATTGAATATATTTATTCAAAGCAAGATTTTGCATTAGTTTTATTGAAGACAATTACTTCAGGTTTGAGGCCAGTCAGAGATGGTTGATTGCGGTGTTATTCTGTCACATGATGCACCTGCCGTACACCACAGTGTTCCTGGAGTCGTGTGCCGAGGCCAGACAATGGCTCCCTTTCATTTGGTTTGCTCAGTTACACCAGTATCCAAAAGAGCAGGTAATGTTCATTGGATATGGTTAACCCTTTCCTCCATAGATACACCTTTATTGCATGGGTGAAGAGTTTAGATTCAGATCAGCTGGCACATCTGTGCCACCTGATCAGGATCTAAACTGTTCACTTTTTTATTCATTAGGTTCAATCTGACCAAAATGTGACCAGTGCAGATCCTGATCAGATGGCACAGATGTGTCAGCTGATCTGGATCTTCACTAGTTGCATATGCATAAAAATGTGTATACATGTATATGGAGGAAAGGATTAATACCTCATGGGCAACCATTGTAGATTCAAATCAACCTGCACATCCATGCAGTCTGATATATATCTACACTTCAAAAGATAATTCCTGACTAATGATCAGGCTGCATGGATCTAGATCTACACTGGTTGCCCATGCAATATAAGCAATATCACATGGGAGTAAAGGGTTTGGAGATTTCACTCAAGCTTGAAAATTATGGGTCAATGCAGACATATAATTACTGAGATGCACAGCTATCCAATCACATCATAATGAAATTTGATTCTTGTTTAAAGATCATAAAGAGTTATTGAAGTATTGTTGAAACTTATAGGGATCAAAGGCGATTTCCAAGGATCACATGAAACATTTAATGGAGTATTGATTTGATTGTTACGTTCTAGAGCATTTAAAACTTCAAATCAGTGGCAACAGGTCTCGCATTGTTTAAACCTTTCCTCTATAGACACACCTTTATTGCTTGGGCGAACAGTGTAGATCCAGATCAGCCGGAAGGTCCGTGCTGTCTGATCAGGATCTGCACTGTTCGCTTTTTTATTTGTTAGATTATCTCTGACCAAAATGCGTCCAGTGCATATCCGAACAGTGTAGACCCAGATCAGCCAGCAGATCTGTGCTGGCTGATCTGGATCTACACTGGTCGCACATGCGTAAAAATGTGTTTATATGGAGGAAAGGGTTAATCTCATCCAAAATTATATTGTTGCAGTTGTTGAACCTTCTGCACAAGTTCCAGTCACGCCACCTACAGGAACATCTCCAGTATGTGCTCACCAATGCTGAGCTACGATCCTCCCAGGCTGAGGAGAAGAAGGTTCAAGCCAAGCAGCGGTCAGAGAGAGTGGCTAAAGATGTGCGATCTAACCTTTACTCTAGGATTGGACTTGTCAAGGGAGCAGACTCTGGTATAACCAATCTCTAAAATGCTACACACCAAGAATATCATGTCTAAAAATAAGAGTAAGAATAGTTTTGCACAGTTGCAGTAACTTCATTTTAATTTACAGATGAAAGTGGTTTCTTTTAACCCATTATTCAATGTGATATGGCTTATTTCCCTTATGTGATAAATGTAGATCCAGATCACTCTGCACATTTGTGCAGTCTGATCTGGATCTATACTGTTAGGGTCATATTTGGGTCTTGGGTCAGAAATGCTCAAATGAATCAGAATGTGAAAAGTGTAGATCCTGATTAGACTGCACAATTTGGCAGGCTGATCTGGATGAACATCCGTTGGTCATGGGTTATAAGCAATATTCAATGGAATAAGGGGTTAAGATTGGATGTGGAACGTTTCAGAGCCCAGTAGTACTGAAGATGAGGAAAGCCATGTGCAGATGTCTGGTGCCCCACCCAGCCTGGACCAGGAAGAAGAGGATGCTGGTATGTGTGCTACAGCTATTTATAACTATATGATAAGCAAGAAAAGGCTTTAGTCAGGAAACAATTATAGCTGTGACTGTTAGCTTACTGTCCCAGGTTAAAGTTGCTAAAATCACAAATACAGCTGATAGATTAACAGATTAATTTGTACTGGCAGAGTATGTAATGTTTGCCGGTATGTAAATATTTGGCCACCTGATTAAAAGCATTTTTGTGACATGGATCCTTAATCCATTATCACTGTCAGTAGAAATGTTTACCTTAAAGACAGAATCCGAAAAAATACTTCAATTCAGTAAGTATAAATAAAAAAAATTGACAGATAACTGTTCATTGTACTAATTGTAAGGGGGGGGGGGGGGGTAATGAAGTCATAAACTGAAAGCCACAAACTTAAGGTTTGCTTAAGGTCGAATTGAACACATATCAAAGTGTTTGAACGCATATCAAAGTGCTTTCCAGCAGACGTCAAAATGATCGTTATATAAACATAAATTTAAAATTGTTATATATTATTTAAAGATGGGTTATATAAATTAATTATCAGGTTGAGTTGAAAATGTAACATTTTACATTCAAGAAACAGTACGGCTTGCACAGAAACAGCTCAAACTGGGTACCTGGTGAAGGGCCTCATTTCATTTATTAATCAAGGGTTTTTTTTAAAACGAATTTATGGAAAACCAGGAAAGTTCATGTTGTAGTTCATTTTTACACATTTTAATGTAACGTTATTGAAATTCAGGCATATTTATTTTGTCTCATTGGAGAAAGAGAAAAATGCTACATGCTAAATGGGAGGCTGTTGATTATATGAGATTTGCATAATAAAGAGAGTATGCAGAAACAAATTATTTCACAGTTATGTTGTTTGTCCATTTATTTTTCACGCGAGGTGACTTACTCTACTTTTCATACTTGTATTTTTGTATTATTTCATTCTAAAAAGTGGCCGAATATTTACGTACTCCACCACCAGAAAATACTGAATGATCCTAGATGGATAAAATCAAACATTAAATAAAACTAAGAAAGTTTGAATACATTCTTATGCCATAGGTACCCAGTATCAAACGTGCAAAATTTTACTGAAATTTGTCAACAAGTAAAAGAGAAATACAATAAAAACTGCAGAAAGTGGCCGAAATTACGTACTCTGCCAGTATGCCCAGATTTTCATCACTATTCTAACTTCACTTAATTATCCCTTCGCTCCATATATACAAGTTTTATTGCATGTGGGACCAGTCAAATCCAGATCATCTAGCACATCCATGCAGTCTGGTCTGGATCTACACTGATCCCTTTTTAGTCAGAAATAACCTAATTATTCATAGGGAACAGTGCAGATCCTGATCAGACAGTACTGATCTTCACTGTTCTAGCACGGGATAACAGCCAAATCCCATGGAGAAAAGAACAAGAATGGCTCTTTCTTTTTGTAATCATATCTGTTCTGTTCTGTTTAGCCCTGGAGGTGACATATGACAGTTCGCCTGACGATGTGTTCGGGGTAGTGTTTGCAGCCCAGAACTCGAGATGTCCCTGGAAGTCTCTGCTACTGCACGGTGTAACACTACGCAACTGCCTGTTTGCTGAGCTAGCATGCTCTCTGGAGGTAAGACTGTTTCCGTGTTACTTGATGGTTTGCTTGCTTTATTCTGATCTGTAACATGAACAAGATTGAGTATGGTTTTTGCTTTAACTCCATACTCCATGAATACAGCTTATATCACATATACATCCGGGCTGAAGGTTATAAAACTGAGTTTGGAAACCAGTCTCAAATCTCAAGCATCTGATTGGCTGAAATGGCGACCAGTCGCCATTTCAGCCAATCAGATGCTTGAGATTTGAGACTGGTTTCCATGCTCAGTTTTATAACCTTGCACACTGGTGCAGATCCAGATGAGCCTGCTCATTCAGTCTGATCAGGATCTATACCGTTTGTCTCTTGGTCAGAAATAACCTAAGTATTCTTAAAGAAACAGTGTAGATACTGATCAGACTGCAAGCTTGGTAGGTATGAAGGGACGGTGAATGGCAGACAAGGCATGCCAACTTCTGTCCTGCCCCATGAATCCACAACACACAAAACAATATTTGTACATGGAGTCATATTATATTTGTCTTTGTTATTTACATTACTGTGTTACTTTGTCTTTATTAACTGTGTGTTTGCTGTGTTTTAAATATGAACTATGCATTTGGACAAAATATGATATGATCTTATCTGTTCTGTTCTGTGCTAGTTCTTCACTGACTATTTACATGATCTGACTATTTACATGATCTATTATAGGGAGCTTCTGTGTTACCTTGTCTGTGTGGTTGGTTGGTATCCATGATGGAAGTCACTGAGCATGCCCAGTTCCTAGAGAACTATGGGAAATCACCATGGAGATATACCATACACACTCTGGATGCCATCTTGGACCTCTGCATTAAAAAGAAATGGGGATCATTGCTTGTCACCGGGTTTGACATATTTCAGGAGGTTGGTTTTTTTCCAACATAGAATCATTTATAAAAGATATGCTTGCTTGGAATTCAAGCTTCCATATCTCATATTTGAAACTTCTCAGTGGTTAGCACAATTGACTAGAAGTCTGGTATCTGTATTAAGCTTAACATACATGACATTAAACCAAGATCCATTGTAGCAGAGCTTTACAATGAGCACATAAAATAGCCATGGCTGTGTCTGACATTGGGCAGTTCTCCATTTTCACACCAGCCCCTAACATTATCCCAGTATTTTTTGAAGATGTCATATAAGGTTGATGGCAGCAATAAAGAATAATGCAAAAAACATCGAAACCCAGATTGAAACTCGGCACATTTATTGTAAGTGCAGATATTGTTTCAGTATTTTATATGCAAGTTTCATTAGACCAAAAGAAGTAGTTGTGTTTATCAATTAAATGTACAAACTATGATATGTCAGTGAATAAAATACAATGGATCGGTTTTTTTACTAAATAACTTTATTGGATTCATGTTTTCAGAGTTCACCAATGATACCATTTCTACAGTTCTACTCAGATTTCACAGAGCGTCGTAACTACACTAACTGTCGTCTGCTGCTAGCGGAGTTCAAAGAGTCAGTCTTCCAGGTATAATTGTATGTTGGCTTTTCAATAGAGTGGTATATAAGAAAGCATGCAAATAAAAGTTGTCTTTTACAAATTTGCAAAAAATAAACTCCCTAAAATTAAATCAGAGACAAACTCCTGAAATTTTCTGTAAACAAAAGTAGTACATGTACATGTACAAGAGAAGTGAAGTAAATATAAACATTGTTAGCCTGGGGAATGAGGTTGATGGATTTGAGTATAGTGAGTCTAGCTTTGTTAGCTTGATGATCATTGCAGTGTTAGTTAAAATTAAGGTAGTATACTGATGGTAATAGCAATTTTGAAGCCCCACCTTGCATTTATAAATTGATTGCGGTAATATAACATGTAGTGTGCTACTTTTCATTAAGTGTGACATTCAGAAATTTTCTGGATTTTTTAATAAAGTTTTCATAAATGGGATGGGCATTGCCAGTGGCAGATCTTGAGTGGGTTCAGTAGGGTTGCTTGAACTCCCTTTTTGGGCAGCAATATTAAATTTTCATGGAGAATTTTGGCAGTGTTGGAAATTATCATGTTATTACCCTAAGACTGTCCCAAATGTGCCACCCTTATAATATGCTTGTGCATTAAGTATGAACAAATGTTATATTTTGACAATCTTGTTTTCAGTTTCATCATGAAAAGAGCGTCAAAGCAGAGGATTATATTGGTGATTCTGATTGGTTGGAAAGAACCACATATCGTATCATCCAGTACATGTTGACATCCACGCCTAGTGTACATGATGTCACACAGCTGCTGAATATACTGGAAGCGGAGAGCATTACTCTTATCTTCAAAACTGTTGGTAAGACATTTGTCTCCTCTTCCTATGTCTGGTATTTAACCCTTTACACCATATTAATGGGTTTTATTGCTTGTGTGACCAGAGTAGATCCAGATCAGCTGGTACATCCAGCATATTTTGATCCAGACTGTTCACTTCTTGGTTTGAAGTAAAAAATGAATTAAATGTGAATGGTGAAGATCCTGATCAGATAGAACAGATGTGCTAGCTAACTGGATCTGTATTGTATAATAGCCATATTCCATTGAGAGAAGGCTGAACAGTTTATGCAACGCTTTTACTCAAAGTACATGAATTCACATGAGTTTTCACACACAATTGAGTTCAAGCATCTTAAAAGTGGACAAAGGTGGTCGCCTTCAAGACAGACATAGCAAAAGAATTTATTTTAAAACAAACACACAATTAACATGGCTGTCTACGTTTGTGGAGTTCTTACAATAGTACTACATAAATGTACCATATGAACTTTGTTGTAACATTCACAAAATGGAAAGGGTGGCTGGAAAACTGAAATACGCAATAACTTGAAGTAAATCATTTTTACCTTGGGTGTTTGAGTTATCTTAATTTAACTGTATATAATTTTAAGAAAAAGTGCACCAGGCTGGTCAGGCTTTGGAACTCTTATATTAATGTTGGAGATTTCTTTTGGAGAAGTATAACAAAATATATTTTTGTGATTTTTCGGCTTGTAGATCCTGATTTCCGGAGGCAAAGTAAATTGATGACAATTATAGAAGAGGGTGAATTAGACAATATCAATTTTTCCACCCTACTTGGCCCAACTTCAGACCTATACAAGAAAGAGTGTTTATGTGTAATTGACCAATTAATGGAGAAACAGATGTTCTCAAGGGCCAGGAAGTTTGGTGCAGAAGCCGGCGTGGCCACTGATCATGTCACTTTGCAACAGGTAAGACATGTTTGATCATATTTCACAGTTTCTTACCTTACTTGTTGGATAAAACATTGGTTAGTATATTAGATGGGGTAACAAATGTTACGAGTCGAACATTTGTGTGACAAATTGAACTCTACCAAAATTACAGGTTTACCACACAGTTTAGTATATGTACCCAAATTTCTCATATAAGATAATATAATTGAGCCAGATTTTGCAAAACCTTGTCGTTGGGAAGTTGACATTATTTTTGAAATGACATCATAAAGTTTAGCAGAAGACATTACTTGTTAGGCATTTTGTGGGATTAAAAATATATACATTCAAATTTAGGCTCCATTTAAAGATTACCAGGAAGTGGGGTCATTTTGAGGCAGTCTTTATGTAGTTATGTGATGATTTCCAACTTTCTGGCCTAAATCCCCATCAAAATTAAGTATTGCTGCCCAAAATGGGGTTAAAGCAACCCCACCAAACCCCCTCGGGATCCACCCTTGAAAATTTGTAACAAAAATACATACTGTATGGTAGAAGTCGAAATATAAATTCATGTTTATTCGAAAAACAGAAAAAACTAAAAATGTTGAAATTATCAACAAGACACTTGTTTGTATGAGGCTTCTTAATGGATAGCATAATAAGATCAGTTAGATGTGTTAAATTGTTGTTACAATCAATTGGTTCCAGCTGCAATATGAGAAAGAGAAGCTGTCATCTACTGAACTGTGGAAAAGTACCGACTCTCGTCTGAGGTTCTTCAAGGACTGTTGTCTCAAGTTCAACAAACATCAAGTTCCCACTGATGCCGTGGTAGAGTTTTTTGAGGTATGTTGTATTAAGGGCCCAAGATCATAAAACGAAGTTTTGAGATCAGTCTCAAATCTTAAGGATCTGATTGGGCTGAAATGGAGACTGATCTCCAGATTAAGTTTTATGATCTCAGGCACAGATCTCTGTTAGAATAGTTGTGTAATGAAAGAAATGGATAATTTGCATTTTGAGGAATAAATACAAAATTATAGTAAATCCCTAAGAATTATTTAGAAGTTACTATCATTTTGCAGTTAAACATTGATAGCTTCCAAATTCACAGAGTTCTGCAACTTTCAATGTTGACTCATAATAATGCACAAAATAACTTTGAGATTCAAACATTGGAGCCTTCTTGTACAGAAATGATAGTTTTGGGAAAGTATGGAACCATTTACTCCATAATTTATGGGTTTCTTTGCATGTGCAACCAATGTAGATCTACACTGTTCACTTCTTGGTCAGAAATAACCTACTGAATCATAAAGGGAATAGTGTAGATCCTAATGGTTTAGATGTGCCCTGGGGTAACACGCATATCCCATCGATATTCATTTCCATGGTACATTTTCTTTTTGTGCCTCCTTACGCATAAATGTTATATGTGCAAATGTTGTTTTTGTTTTTTTTTTCAAAATGACTTTTATCGCATGAGATCACAGATTCTGAGATGTCATATCACAATTTTAAGTGATTTACTGATTTTGAAGTGGGGCAACTACTCTTGTTTTCTTATTTTACAGAAAGAGATTGCATTTACAAGTGTTCCCATGGAAAAGGCCTGTATGTATGAGTTATGTCTACACTGTATGAAACAGGGAAGTGAAATGTCAGAACACACCGGTTCAGTTATCAACAGAAAACTGTGGCTCTGCAAAATAGAGGCTAAATTGGAAGCTTCTCAGGTAGGTTAACCCTTTCCACCATAGATACACCTTTATTGCATGGGCGAACAGTGTAGATCCAGATCAGCCAGCACATCCGTGCCATCTGATCAGGATCTAAACTGTTTGCTTTTTGATTCGTTAGATTATTTCTGACCAAAATGTGACCAGTTTACATTGTGTCTGCTGATCAGGATCTACACTGGTTACACACATGTAAAAATGCGTATATATGGAGGAAAGGGTTAACACTTATCATCATGAGGTATGGCTTATATCCCCAGGGTAGATCCAGATCAGACAGCACTTTTATGCAGTATTATAAGGATCTACACTGTTTACTTCTAGATTCATTAGGTTACTTGTGACGAAGAAGTGAACAGCTCAGATCCTGATCAGACTCTTTTGATGATTGGGCTGATCTGAATCTACACTGGCCACATATCGATCTAGTAGAATTAATGCTAAAATTGTTAGGAAAAATGCTATGTGATAATTGTTGTTCAGATTTAAAAAATTGAAGAAATAGTCACACACCATCTATTTATTGTTTTACTTGTGATATAAAACTTGCATTTTATGTAAAATGTTTTCATTACTTTTTAAATGTCATATTGTATAATAGTTCTGAGGTATTAGTTATTTGCATAAGGTTACAACAGAATGGACATAATTGTACAAGTAAATTGTAATCAGGATGGTAATGAAAACAGTAATAATTCACAAGAAAACAGCTGTGGGTTCTTTCCAAAAACAGCTAGAACTGAATATATTTGTCACTATTATGCAATGGTCATGAAATACACTGCCTGATTTGCTGTGATACAATATATATATTCTATAGACAAATGAGGCACTGCAATGGAGACAGAGTTCAGTTATAGATGAATTAGAAGCGGGGACTCCCAGCAGAGAGAAGCAAGAGCTTATGTTCTGTGGGAAAATGCCACGTAGCTCTGACATATCTGACAGTCTGGAAGAAAAGGTAAATAAAGCAGGGACTGGTATTACCGAACTCTTAAGCCACAAATTTTACTGTTCGGTAATAGATGCCAATACTGTATATTATCGTTTTTTTATGGATTATTTAAGTCTTAAAGCAAATTTTAAAGAAAAGCCCGTATCTGTAACTATATTATAATATGACATACCTTACTTTTACATTTCCTACTATTCTTCGGGTATTGCAGACCATTATGGTCTACATTTGTAAATCCGAACACGTGTGTGCATTTCCAAACATAAAATAGCTTTAAAAAAAACACGAAACTTAAAACAAAAAAACACCTAACTGTTCATTTAATGGTATTTTACACATAATACAATAGATCTGTCCTACAAATTCATAAAATTTTTCTTTAATAAACAATACTCAATTCCAAGTAAAGTCTTTAAAAATTCAAATAGTCATCAGACAAACAATATGAAAACATGAGGTATGTTTTACAAAATCTGTGGTATAGGCCTATGTTTTGTCACAAGCATTTATAACATAATTTGTCCATGGATAGGGACATCATCATCATCAGATTCTGATGAATTTTCATGTTCTTTCAAAACTGTTTTGTAGGTAAGGTAGTTATTATGCACTGCCTTTTGAAGTGTCGTTTTAATAGGGATTCCATACTTCTTTGATGCCTGGTTACTGCTAATGGGATTAGCCTGCACTTTGACAGCAGCGTTTTCTAGTGCACTGCTTCAGGGTCTTATTTCTGCCTTTTTTTACGCCTACTTCACAACTCATGCCAGAAGATAAAGTAGATTGAATTAAAGTTGGAACATAATCACGTAAATCTTGTTCTTTATAAAGAATAAATCTTATTCTATAGAGTATTTTTTTAACATACTATCATAAATTTGCTTTATGGAATAATATTGGTTGGAATTTGACACATAGGAAAGATAAAGTGCAGCTTTTCAAAACACCCCGTTATCTTTTTATAACGTGTTATTGTGGTGCTAAAAGTCGTATCGACAAAAAAGTACATGTTAATGTTTTTAAAAATCATAATCTCTAATATTTTAACTTTCTGTAAACTTCAGATTTTAGAATGTTAGGATTAACTAATTGATAAATGTAACTTACCTCGATTTTCTTTAAAACTCAATAAATTTGAAACTAGCTTGCAATCAAACTTGTAAACAAGTCAATTATTCTACAAAAGTATATTGGCATCATATTTCACCTCACATACAAGTTTGTCTTATGAAAAACAAACAAATTTTATTTGAAAATTATGTTCGGAATAAGACACCTGTTCGGTAATACCCGTCCCCGCTCTACTGTTAATTCTGGGGATTACAATAGCCAATTATCATCTAATGTGCATGACCAGTATCTTGTTGTTATACCAAATTGCAAGAGTCCAGGGCCCAAGATCATAAAACTAAGATTTGAGATCAGTCTCAAATCTCAAGGATCTGATTGGCTGAAATGGCGAAACCCTGTACAAGTTGACTACTTTTTGGTATTACGTGACAAATCAAATGAGTTAAAATAAACTCAGATCAAGGAAGTCAGCATGGGGAAAAGTCAGCAGAGTCCTGGCAACACTGATGTGACAAGTAAAAAAGTTTCTAATTTAAATCATCTGGCTTGTGTAATTAAGTGCAGCAAAATAGAATTACTTTGTTAGTTATCTGACATGTGTGCAAGATAAAAAAATCTAAGAGGTGTATTGCACAGAAAAACAAGGGTAGGGTTATGATAAGATACGCTTTCAATTGCAATTAGTATAACAACTAGTTTGCATCACTTAAATTTGTGATCATGTATTATACACTAGTGCCCAAGTTTATAAAACCGAGCATGGAAACCAGTCTCAAATCTCAAGCAACTGATTGGCTGAAATAGTGACCAGTTGCCATTTCAGCCAATCAGATGTTTGAGATTTGAAACTGGTTTCCAATATTTATAAATGCTACTTGATGCCAATAATCGATAGTAATTCTTTCATAATCAATTAATGCTGATGTTTACCACCAACTGTAAAGTACTGCATAATTAGGTATATCATAGTCATAGTAATGTTTAGTATATATAAAAAAAGAAAACGCATGAAGAAGTTCTGTTTTGTCTGTATGTAGAAAGTAGCAGTAAGCACACGGTAGTAAGGAGTAACTTTGTAAGGTTCTCCTCAGAAACCATTTGTAAAACATATCACTGAGTTGGTTTATAAACCAAATATTATCACAACAGAAGTGGCAACCAATTCCAACTAATGATACATTATGATTTGCAACCGATATCCCCAACACTAGGGCTGAAGATTATAAAACTTAGATTTGAGACCAGTCTCAAATCTCGAGCATCTGATTGGCTGAAATGGTGACCAGTCTCCAATCTCAGATTTATAATCATGAGCCTAGATTTCCATCCCATCATGTTGAAAAATCGAACAATATTAATGATAACATCATTTTGTTCAATTACTAACTGTAGGAGGTTCAAGCTGTACGAAGTCTGGCAGGAGATCTGCTGAGGAATGGGGAGATAACCAAGTGTTGCAGATTGCTAACAGAATTCAATGTTTATCTACAGGATTTGGCCATAATACTGGTAGGTATCTTTCTATTCTACTTGCATGTAACTGTGTTAACTCAAGTTTTGATATGATCCCCCAATGTTCATTTGGTACTTTTTGCTACAGTATATTAGGCCCATTATTGTGTCACCAGCAAGAGCAGGTAGATGCATAGGGATCCTATTGTCCACATGCAGCAGGCAGCATCCGGTAGTCCCGTAAGTTTAACCTGAAACTTAATGTTGCCTTTTGAAAGTACTTTTCCAATTCACTTTATACTTTGAATATATCATCTGTATGATAAAAGCAGTTGGAGACAACAAGAATGATAAATCCTGTTTCACTATTTTTGAGTAATACCATTTTTCAAATGCAACTTTAACACGAAACTTAATGTTGCCTATAACTTTGAAAGTACTGTCCTATTTATACTTGGAATATATCATCTGCAAAGCAATCAGTAAACACAAGAATGATAACTCTTATTGCAGTATTTGTTTGAGTTATGCCCCTTTCAAATGTACAGGCTTATCTAGATTTGCACTTGAAGCACTGGAGATAAACGCTGTTTTCATGAAATGAAGGGTTAAATAGAGTCAGATAAGTAAAAAAATGTTATTATAATGCCATTATAACATTTGTCATATGTCACTTTTCAATTAAATTTGACCAGGTTTATCATTAAAAAAACCCAACAAATTGGAAAAATTGTCTTAACTTTTTCCTCCGTATATATGCATTTTCACGTGTGAGCGACCAGTGTAGATCAAGATCAGCAGGCACATCTGTGCCGTCTGAGCAGGGTCTGCACCATTCGCATTTTGGTCAGAAAAAAAATAAACTAACACATCAAAAAGCGAACAGTTGATCAGACAGCACGGATGTGGCGGCTGATCTGGATCTTAAGTGTTCACCCTCGCAACTATTTTTGCCACTGTTTGTTTAATGTTTACATTATTGTATGTTTCAGACATGCATCAGGCTGAGTATGGGTACGTTGACATTGGATACAATGACACCAGACATGCTTCACCTGCTGAGATCTAAACCTGGTCGTGTCCATAGACAGTCAATAGCCTC
Organism: Corbicula japonica; assembly: GCA_038501625.1. Lineage (NCBI taxonomy): Eukaryota > Metazoa > Mollusca > Bivalvia > Venerida > Cyrenidae > Corbicula > Corbicula japonica. Next base: position 1,547,079 of record JAZAYU010000033.1, read on the forward strand.
ACCTGTGCCACTGCTCCGGAATGCCAGCAGTAAAGAAATAGTCTTATTCGTTAAATTGTTGTTTTTATAAATTATTTTTATTTTGAGACCAATTAGATCACAAATAAATGATGAGGTTCCCCTGCAGTTTCCTCAGTCCACATTCGACGCGAGTACTGGTTGGAAACCGTCATCGAGCCTGATTTATATAAGTTGGAATAACTTGTTTCACAATTGATGTAAAATAAATAAGTTTAAACTAAAAAAAATTTGTTTCAACATTGAAAAACTATTCAAAATATCATGAATTCTTCCGTTTTTAGAATTTAATCTCACTAATTGAGGAGGTGATATATGTCAAAATCTTATAAAACTGTGGACTTTTTAACATGTGAATATTGTTGGACTTTAGAATTATAATATAATGTTTCAAAAATGGGATATTGACTGCTGCCTATGCAATTTTAAAGTAAAATATTTAATCTCAGATAACTTAAAAATCACTTGTTCTTAATTATATAGCTGCATTAACCCAAAATATACATGGATAAGGATATACAAGGCTTTCATGGAGTTCAAACCCATGATTGCCAGATTCGAATATATTTGTGAAGGCCCTCTATCAGCCCCTTGGTCATTGGCGAATATCCTTTCCCAGCCCGACCCTATTTTGTGTTCGAAAGCCTATAACGTACTAAAACGTCGTGAAAAAACGATGTTCTAAAAACGGACCCTTATTTGTGTCTGAAGACCGGTAACGTATTTAAACAGTGTGAAATTTAACAGTTTTAAAACCCATAGCGTAATATTCCCGTCTCAACAGAAAAATAACGTAAAAAAGCGGTATTTTATACTTAGTTTACGTATTTGTACGTTATGGTCGTTTTCATTCAAACCACATGTACCGCAAAATTACGTTATTGGTTTTGTATGTAAAAACAATGTCATACGGTAAAATACGTTTCGGGCTTAGTTCGTTCCTTTTGTCTCGGAACATTGAGAAATACATGTTTTATGTATAAAAACGTTTATAAACGTTTTTGTGCGCTATTGATATGTAACAAAACTGATGATATGGCAGTAAGTATAAAAGATTTGTACGTTTGTGTACGTTATGGTCGTTTTCTTTGAAATGACATGTACCGCAAAATTACGTTATAGGTTTTGTATGTTAAAAATATTATACGGTAAAATACGTTTCGGTTTTAGTTCGTTTCTTTTGTCTCGGAATATCGAGCAATACATGTTTAATGTATAAAAACGTTTATAAACGTTTAAGAACGCTATCGATATCTAACAATACAGAAAATAGGCAGTGAGTATTAAAGACCTGTATGTTAAAATACGCTGTAGACTTCTATTCTTTATAAAAACTAATATCTTTAAATACCGTACCGTCTTTTGGTAGTTTTCCCTTTATTACTTTCAAATCGTTTTAAACGTTTAATTTGGCTACTGTTTCAGCAATATTTTAGCATTGTATGCTTCATTTCAAGTGGTAACAATTATTAATGTAAACTTCAGCAACTAAGTAAACAAGCTGTAAATAAAGCGATACACAAAACTATCAAATAAGCCTCTTACAATTTCCTATCTCACGATGACAGTTTTATCTGGACAGTGCTTTTTTACCGTTAGAAATTCCATTCTACTTAGACAAATAAAACAATCGAAGAAAGAAATGTTTTAGTTCTGGGAAATATGGAATAATTTAAGGTAAGTTATTCATCTATTTTATTAAAGACATGTAAAGAAATGCTTAAGTAAAAGCATAACTGTATAAATATTTTATCTTTATTAACTATGTGATGACGTTAATGTGGACTCCACTGGGGCAGTTTTTGTGTTACCTGGAATTTTTCTTAATTGCTGGAAGATGTCTGTACTGAGCCAGGTAAAAACTCTAATTGAACTAGATGAAAGGATCCTTATTGAACATCTTTTTAAGCAGATATCAAGTGACTTACAAAGTCAAGAACAACCTAAATCATATATTTGACTAACAGATGAGTTGGCAAATGCATACTGCCGCAAGACATTACTGGAAGAAGGCTGATTAAAACAACAGGAAATGAAGATTGTATAACGCAGAGTCAATAATATTGAAATGTAAGTAAGAACAGAAATAACTAGTTCTTAATGACTAAATGAAAAAAAACAACAACATTTTTTAAGTTTCTGCTCGTCACACATGAAAAATTTGCAAAAGATCATTCTTCTGCAAATGATAAGTTAAATAACAAGAAATCGATCAATTAGGAGATCAATATCTAAAATGCCACGTACATCAGCAAGAGCTGAAATAATTCTTCGTCACATTACATGTATCAAAGAATAAGTTTGATAATACAATTTCAACCTGTCTTTTTTCTTAATTAAATTGTCACAAAATATGTTGACTGTATATTTCTTATTATTACATTCTTTGAAGGAGACGAATAACTGTCCGAGAAGCTGCGAGCAGCAACTGCATTAGAATTGTATTTTGATAGGAAAAAATATTTAAATAACCCTCACTTCCGTGATGTTATTAATCCTAAAGATGTGTCTTTAAGAACAGACAGTTTAAAGTCAGTCAGTTCGACAGAAAGAGAATGCAAGTTGTACTGCGAAATTGGGGATTTTAGTTGTCAATTAAAGAATTAGCAAAATCAAGAGGGGAAGCTAGTCATGCTTATGCTAGGTATATCATCTGTTTTAGAAAAGAACATCATGTCAGTTTATTCGATAAGTTACAAGTCAATACATCCCCTGTTTCACAGCATGTTAAGCCCCTTCAAAATCATGTGAATATGGAAACAGTATACATAATGTGGACATAATGTGTGCAAGGGATGGAAACGTGGACAACAGAAAAGGCTCTGTATTAGAACAAAACAATTTTGCTCTATTGCTTGAAGATTTATTTTTGGAATGGGATTTCGATGACGATAGCGTTGATGACCGTTCTGACTTTGTCTTCAAAATACACAGCTACTAACCAGAAAACCAGCAAAGGAAATGAGTTTATGTAAGCCGTACTCTCAGGACTTGTAGAAAATAACCAAAATAGCTGAGTCAGCTTCAGCAATTAAAACTGAAGACAATGTTATTGTTCACCAAAAGTAAAAGAAGTAGCGAGTCAAGCAATATTACCGAAATTCAAGAAGCATTTGACAAATAATTTAAAAAAAACTTGGCCACCGGAAAGAAAACAATACACACCAAAGAACTTCGCTCAACAAAGAAATAATATGCGAATATAAAGACGTCTTAACGGTTAACAAAGAAAACATCTAGGCCACTTATTGCCAACGGCTAACGCACAGACAGTACCAAAATATTATGTTGAAGACACGTATTTAACTCCAGACAAACTACCACTATTTGATATAAAAAAAAATTCTAAAAACGTAGAACACAAAGTAGGCAGTTCTTCTACTTCAACCGAAATAAATTATAAGGCGGATCTATATTGCCACAATGTCCAGAGAAAGGTTAAGAAATATTCAGAGATACATCCATGTATATAAGATTCCACATGAGATCCTTCATGGCTCGATAAAAAAGGATCAATAACAGTATTGCGAAAAGATCCACTGTACAAAATTTCTCCATTGATGGAGAAAATCGGAGAAAACAGTAAAGAGAGATACAATTAACACCAAGTAGCCGTGGATGAGGCAGTGATCAAATGCCACGCATAACACTGTGAAATTGTTGGAGCCACAAAGAAACATGCTAAGAGTGAGTTTAACGTTTTTTTGTACTCGCAGATAGCCATTCTGGGTACCATTATGATTTGTGATGTATCTATGTAAGCATAAATAAGTTGGATTACGAAACGCGTTGTAGAAAATTTCACGGAAGAAATGTCATGCAGAAACCACATAGTATTTGTAGATAAATTCTATAAATCTATGTCTCTTGCCTTATCCCTACTAGAATGTGATACATGCATTTGTGGATCGTTGATAACTGATAAAAAAAAATTGGCCTGCCGAATTGTAGAAGTGAAAATCAAAGAAGAAAAAAGATGATCGAATAAATAGTATGAAACGACGCGAATATTTAACCCGTCAAAGACGACAGATTGGTAGCGACGGTTTGAAAGGACAATCGTCATGTATCCAACCTGAACGCTTATTATGACCATGTTAGAACACTGGTTTTGACACGGTCCTGCTTGATTTAAAGTAATTTTAAATATAAAGCTGTTTTTTTCAAAGTGATTGTCGGTTTTAAAGTGCATACTTTTATTTACCTTGTGTCAATAATGAATTTAAACATACAAAAGTTTAAAGCCTTTCGAGGCTATAAGTGAATAGTGATTATTAAAGACTTCTTTTTATATTATTGCAGGTTCTGTCTCAGTTAGTTTATTACCACTGCGGAGGTCTCCGAGGAAAAAGAAGATAAAGTGAATTTATGCTTACCAAGAAAAAAAAACAGACATGAAAGAGTGGAGAAACCTTAGAAATGACATTGAATTTAAATGTGATAAAGTATTGTTATAAAAACAATATATACCGTATTTTTTACGATGGAACCTCTTTGATTTATCAAACACAAGAGGATGTTTGGTCTTACTATGCTAATTATCAAGCCTTCAAACCTAATTTAAAATGAACTCTCGTTGGATTTCATGCAAATTTAAATGACATTTTTGAGCAATTCTCCAAATGAATAATCGTATACATGTCTAAACTCGTAAATATTTCATTCATTTAGATTGGCCTCAAACATTGAAGATACTAAAATACCAGAATATACTTAACGTGTGTCTGTCTAAGACACGTGTAGAAAATATTGATTTAAAGACAGTGCGTTTAGAGAAAAAAATCAACGAAATTTTATGTTTACGTTTGAGTTCAGTCTGTGAATACCCTAAAACCAGAGCGTAATAAAACGTTTATAAACGCTTGAGTACAACATCTTCTTACAGCCCTATCCCACAAAAATCGTTTAATTTTACCACAAACATATTCGAGTTATGGAAGACTACAACGTAATTAAACGTAATAAAACGTTTTATAACATCATCAAAAGGTTTGCTTGTATTTATCTCAGTTGAAATCGTTTCTAACTAATGATTAGAACGCATATTTACGTTCTGGTAAATTTCATCGCATGCAGTCTAATAAAACCTAGAACGTATTACATTGTGGTTAAAACGTTTTAAAACGATACGGGTTTTTAAAAACAATGTTTGTACAACACTTTGAGTGACCCGACCGGTAGCGTCTAAAACCGGTTTAAAAGAACACAACAAACGACCCAGAACGTAAAATTACGTAAAGTAATTAATTTAATTAAACTTAATTATTTTTAAGAAGGCAAACTATTTTAACAAATAGTCTTGATGCAAAAGTTAATTACATACAAAAACAAGACGTTTTTACTCTCGTTCGAAAACAATAACTCTCTAATCTATTTTTTAATAATTTTTATAATAGGTATATAAATTTGGGGTTTTGCGAAATTAAGCTAATTAACATTTTAATTAATCAATTAACAAAACACTCGTTTTTTAAATTTAAGTCTCACGTGATCAATTTAAAGAAGATAAAAATTCCAAAATGATAATGATTAAAAATTATTGACTATGCCCATTTCATCAACCTAAAAATAACCAGTTTGGACAGGAAAAATTGAAAATCCGTCGGGCTTCCGACCACAAAACGATACCCGTTTTTAAAAGTGAGAAATTTCAGGACGTTTTAGTACGTTATAGGCTTTCATACACAAAAAAGGTCCCGTTTTTAGAAACGCGATTTTTTGTACTGTTTAATTACGTTACGGGCTGGGAAAGGATATGCATTTTGAACTGAAATTTATAAAGTATTTATTGTTGTATATGATACAATATACAATTTTAAAATATTTTTTAAGGCTGTTTACACTTGCTTCTTTATAACACTTTTTGGCAGAAACCATTTTAATTGGGGCACGCCACAGGAAAAGGTACCTTCGGTCATTTTTAGTGATAATTTAGTTATTACTAAATTAAGAAAGAGTTTACAACTATAAATCAATTTCTTATAACTAAAATTGGTTTTATTACACATTTTGACAATAAAATGGTATTTTTATTGCGAGATGCATAAAAAATAATGACATCTGCTCAAATTTAAGAAGTCATTTCAAAGATTGACGTCAACTGTCAGAAGGTACCTTTTCCCGTGACGTGCCCCAATTAGTCCTGTTTTCATTGGTAAATTTATCTTTGGTCACACATGCCATTATGTTAGTCAAAGAATTATAGGGCTTATCTGAAGATTACCTAGTAAATGTTATTTTTACAGCAGTTAGTTTTATGAGTAACATACAGCCTGTGATAGAATCGGTGTCCATAGAAAACGAGGCAACGATCTCGGCCATGGAATGTCTGCTCAACCACTGCAATGATGGTCGACAGATGTGTATACGTATCATAACTGCATTCAAGATCGCAGATGTATGTTTGATCTTTCTTAATGATGTAACTGTTTACTTGATGGAATATGGCTGATATTCCAAGGGTTACCAGTGTAGATCCAGATCAGCCTGTGCATCAATGCAATATCATTTTCACTGTTTGCTTTTAGATTCATTAGGTTATATCTGATGGAGGCACACAGTGAAGATCCAGCTCAAATGCAGTGGATCTACACTGGTAGCCCATGTGATAAAAAGGGTTTCCAAAGAGTAAAGGACTAAAGCGATATACCAGAATGTAATACTACATTTCTATGTATCAGGAACCAGAATAATTTTCATGTTTAGAATGATCATGAACAGTGTTAAATGAAAATTAAAGGTTGTACAGTTAAACTACTTTGCTCATATTCTTCCACAGACCTTCAAAAATTCTCTTATTTGTAGAGATCTTTATCATGTAATCTCCATTAGGTCATGATCAGTGCCTAAGGTTATAAAACTGAGCATGGAAACCAGTCTAAAATCTCAAGCATAAGATTGGCTGAAATGGTTACTGGTTGCCATTTCAGCCAATCAGATGCTTGAGATTTGAGACTGGTTTCCAATCTAAGCTATATAACCTTCAGCCCAGTACTGTGTAAATCATGGCCCAAGATCATAAAGCTAAGCTTGAGACAAGATCGAGATCTACATGTATGACCAAGATGATTAAGATCAGACAAGTTTCAATTTCAGCCATCAGATGCTTGAGGTTTAAGACTTGTCTTTAGTTTATGTTTTATGATCTTGGGGCTCTGGTCCTCATTTCAGTCAATCAATGCTTGAGATTTGAGACTGGTAACCAGTTTTATGATCTTGGGGCGTGCATTCCTACCACAATCTTTTTGTTAACAGGTGCTCTGTATAGGATACGATGATGTGATCACTGGAGATGATTACTACATTTTGCGTTCTTTGCTGAAAACCAACTGCTCGGCCAAGTTCCGCCTGGCAGCCGACTTCCTGGGAACCAGTTCTCTGTCTGCTGAACAGGTAAATAGTGCTTAAACCTTGAAATGGTTGTTATTGTGATCATATTGTATTGAGTGAATTTGCTGACAAAAGGAAAAAAAATCATGATGTATTCAGCTGCAGATGACAAAGAAGTTTTGGCATAAATATATACTGTGCTTGAAGTACGATTACATTGTTACAAAAGGCAATTGCAATGAAATCATTTAAGGATTTAATTGATATTTCATTGCATTTATCAGGTTAATGAAAAGCATTTGGATTGTTCTCAAGGTGAAAGTTGAACACTTCTTACGAAATTCCTTAGGTAAATTATGAAGCAAAGGTTTCAAGAAATATTGTTCATTATATTTTTATATTGGAAAAAAGATAATTGTTGCTGAAAGATATTTATCTTGTATTCATCCAAACTGATTAAAGAATTCCTCTCTAGTTTCTAATAATCAGAGGGCTGTTGAAATGATATTACTAGATAACTCAGTACCTCTTCAGATTGTTTTTTCTAAAATATCAAAACAAAATATGTTAGAAAATAGATAGAGCCATGAAATCTTGTAAACCTGCAGGATTTGTGCAGTATGATCAGGATGACTTTTAGATTCATAAAGCTGTTTCTGACCAAGAATGAATGTATGTATATCCTGATAAGGGATCTTTAGATGTGCAGGCTTGTCTGGATTAACATTGGTTGCACTTTGGACATAAACAGTATCTTTGGTGTAAAGGGCTGAAGGTTTAATGTTGGAAAGTTTTATACATACAAGTCCCATACCAATATACCTTGTAGGGGACTCGGGTATTGTTTGCAATACTCGGATAACCTTGTTTATTTCTGGTTCTTATGCTCCATTTGTCTGTGATTTATTGATGGTTATTTTGGTATTTTCAGGTTGCAGGCTTTCTGTCGGATTCAATTGTACAGTCCTACAAGGCGAGCCTGGGAGAAGAGGTGGCCGACAAGGAGTTGTTCTTTGATCCTGGAGAAGACTTCTCGGACTTTAACCAGATAGTTGGGCTGTGTAAGGAGCCCTCGTTGCTAGGCAACAGACTGGTAGATAACGTGGCATCCATGTCTGGTGATTTGGAGGAGACAAGTGGCAAAGGTCAGAATATTGTTCTGGAAAATGCTTTCTAGATTTGCTTTTATGCTTTCAATGATTTAAAGAATTTTCTGGATGTAATAAAAGTTGTATTATACTGTTTTCAATCTGTAAAATATCATTTTTATTTTCACTGTTTTTTCACTGTGGTACCTATTCTCACATAATATTCAAATGAGAAAGTGGGCTACAGTTTGGGTTAATGTGACAAACAATTTATTTTTACCAGTGAAAGATAGAAACATATTTCACTTGTGAACTCTGGATTTATTTAGTGGCTATGCTACTCATGAAAATACTAGATAGAAATCATGCTTGTTGCCAGTTTATCATTTGGTGTGTCCTTCCCACCTTAACATGATTTCATGTCTGGCTAATATCTTTGTAATTCATGGTTGAATTTCAAAATAACTGAAGAACTGATCACTGTAGTATGTATCTCTCATGCATAATACCCATGTTCCTAACTTCAATTCAAGATAATGATGGAAGTTTGTTTCTGGATCATGTCTGTGTCATTCGTGGTTGGATTTCAAAATCATTTACCAGAAGTGATTACCATAGTGTGAGGATAATTATGTTGCAAACAAAATCCATATTCCTACCCTAAAGATCAAGTTCAAAGCAACCTTCTGAACTTAGTCGGTTTTGCTATACAAGTCTTAATGATACGTACTGTATCTTCTAGCTGTTGATATTTGCACATGTTTCAGTGTTAACTCTGCAGACAGAACTGTTGATTAAAGCTCATGAATGCTACACTAATGCCTGTGACATGGAGGGTATATCTAACATTCTGAGAGCTGCAAGGATCCTTACTGTACACCTGCAGGCAGCTACAGAATTCTCTCTTATGGTAAGTGTGAATGGGTGGGGCGAGAGTATAGAGTTAATTAAAATAATATTTACATGACAAAGAGATAGTCAAGTTACTCAATGACCAATATATATAAATAGATATGCGTCCTCGCTTTTTCTTGCCTATTCTCACGACCTGCGTTATCTCAAATCACATGATAGCTATCTTTGATACCGCAAGCCTTCATCAGTTTTGTCTATTAATAAAACTTCTTTAATGAAGAACACTGGCAGCAGTAGAATTCAGTCTGATGGTATTTAATTTATAAATTGAGTAGTTACTTTATATTCTTGGAAAACCCCAATGATACACGTTAGATATTAACTCGAGGTTATACAACATGCAACATCTGCAGGTAGCAACTGTATTTCTTTTTATGGCAGTTAGAAGTTAAGTCTGTAAAACTTCACTGTACTGCTAGCTGGAAAAAGCATTGTGGAGGAAACTTATAGACTGTGAATGCATTAATATTCGCGGGGTACTTTTATAGATTTATTGGAAAGGTTAATCCACCACCAAATATTGAATTGAACATCAACACATTTAAGAAAATTGAAAACTTTGAGTATATTTACCCACAAAAATGCCATTCAATATAAAACCATGAAATAACATGCCAACATATACATGTACATATACACAGTATGTTGCATTTATTATCTACCTACATACGCAAACAGTTGCAGACTGCTTTCTTATGGTAAGTATGATAGCAGTCTATAAAGATAGCAGACAAAACATAATGAAATGATGATTATAATGGTAATGGTATGTGTGGTTGATTAATGGTACCGGGTAAGTGTGAACCAGTAATGTTAAGTGTGAGTGAGCAATCATATGTGTGGGTGAATGAGGTAAGTCTGCAGAGCCTTCAAGTGCTTCTTGTAGATCTTTCTATAAATTCCGGTATTTGATAATTAAACCCCTCTTCCTCGAAGCGGGGAGTATACTGTTTTACGCTTGTCGTCCATCCATAACAAAATTTCCATAACAGTTTTCTAAGCAACTATTATAACATGCAGCAGCCAGATATTTTGCTTATTGCTTTATCCTATGCTTATCTACTTCCTGTTTACCATATACTTAGATTTTTACACATAGTTGACATACATGCACAAATTTTACACCCTTATACATATGAAAAATGCGTATTACAATTTGAAAGTCATATTTCTCACAGGCGGGGTATCACTAGTGAGCATTAGCTCACAGATTTACCTTGTTATATGAGTATGTAAGCCGTCGACTTGGCCTAGTGGTTAAGGTATCTGCCTATGGAATGTGGGAGTAAAGGTTCAGGTGACGTGTTATTAAGTCGCATGTTGGTGAGCTGCCATGTAAATGAGTTATTGTTACAGATTGCCTACTTGCCAAATGCCTTGCACATGATATTAGATTCGGATAATGTAATGATGTTTAAGAAAAAAGTTGTCACTTAATTCAGAGTCTTTACTCCATGGGATATGGCTGTAACAGTTATCCATGGGCAAACAGTGTAGATCCAGAGTAGATGTCCTGGCTGATCTGGATCTACACACTGTTTGTACATGTGATAAACCTGTTTAAATGGAGTAAATGTTAGAAAGGGTCATGCTTTTATAAAACTTTACCATATTGTTTGTGTTTCCAGACACGTCTGCTGACAGGTGTGGGAAGGTACAATGAGATGGTGTATGTATTTGACTCCCTCAAACAGAACCACCAGTTTGAATTGCTCCTTGGCAAAGGCATGGAGAAGGTAAACTTTGTTTTATTTGCTGTTTGCCTGGGCTCAAGATCTTTAAACTAAATCAGAAGCCCAGTCCCAATTCTGAAGCATCAGATTAGCTGAAATGGCGACTGGTCGCCATTTCAGCCAATCAGATGCTTGAGATTTGAGACTGATCTCCCAACTTAGTTTGATGTTCTTGGGCCCTGGTCTCTTCTTAATGTTAATGGAGTTGGCAATTAAGTTTAAACTTAGTTATTTTTAATAAGAAAAAAATATGTGTATCTTTAAGTTAATATTTTCAAGCATTCATTATGTGAAGAATTATTCTTTTCTGGTATATACTAAATTCAAAAATCTCCAAATCTAAAATCTGAACATTGCATCTGTAGTTTCTGTAACACTAAAGACAATTATTTAAATCCTACATGTACTTTAGCATAATACTGTAAAAATGTCATAATCATAATTTAAAAGATAAATTATTTAAATCATACTTAAGCATAATACATTTGTACAACTTAATGTGATTGAAAGCATTCATCTTGCTCATTACTGAATTTAACAAGGAGTTATTACAGGTAACAAAGTTAAAGACGGCCATATTGGATTATCTGAAGCGTTACCACCCAACAGACACGGAAACGTACACGATGGTGGCGTTGAACTTCCTCATGTATCGGGAGATAGCTCAGTTGTTAGAGGATAATGCTGAAAAGATACTGGATAAACTGAAGGGGAAACCACTGGGTGAGAGTCATGCTTAACCTTTAACTACTGTATACAGCTTCTGTCCCATATGTGACCAGTGTAGATCCAGATCTGCCTGCACATCCTTAGAGGCTGTCGAGAGCTACATCAAGGACAGCTGCGTACAGCATGCCCAGGCTTAAAGATTCACTTATATCAGTTTTGACCAAAAAGTAAATAGTGTAGATCCTTATCATACTGCATGGATATGCAGACTGATCTGCATCTATACTGGGTGCACATGGGATATAGTCATATCATAAGAGTAAATGGTTAACCATTAACCCTCTGAATAAACCCTTTACTGCATAAATACAGGTTTAATCACATATGCAACCAGTGTAGATCCAGATTAGACGGCACAGACTTGTTCCAGTCTCAGTTTAACCTTGCAGACATTGTAGACATTCAAGGCTGATAGGATGATTCCTCATAAATTACAGAATTACAAAGAAAAATATTTATTTCAGACAATTTCTTCCAGCAAGATGAACCTGCATTCCCGTTTACCACTGATATTAGGCATTTTCATACTGATGCTTCCGACCATGATGAAGACTGCCAGTCACTGGTCCCCAGATTATGAAACTTTTAATAGAGATCATACTTAAATCTCTAAAATCTGATTGGCTGAAATGGAGACTTGTCTTCCATTCAGCCAATCAGATGTTTGAGACTCGAGTCTCCAATCTTAGTTTTATAATCTTTGACTCCTGTTGCTTGCACATTTAACATTTTGTTTGGTTTTTCAGATAATTCCACCGAGACACAAACAAATCTTCAAAAAGTCGCCCAGTACTTGTCTGAGGCTGCTGAGAGCTACATCAAGGACAGCTGTGTACGGCACGCCCAGGCTTGTATCCGTAAAGCCAGGCTGGTAGCACTGCAGATCAAGTACCTTCCAGTCAACCAACAGTTCATAAACCTCACAACAAAGGGAGCTAATCTCCTGATTGCTGACCATCCAGTATTCCCAGAGGTACTGCAGATTGCTGATTTTTAGACAGCTTGCTGTATTTTTATCCATTAGTGACCCATCTTTCCTTGAGTTTTGGCCAGTCAGTCCGTAGTTTTACTGACTTTTGTTTACTGTTTATTATTTTGTCATTTGCGTGTTACGCATCAGTATTTACATGTATATGATCCTCATATAGGGAAAAATGTTTCTTTCGAGATATTTTAGCATATTTAGAAAGAGGGTAAGTTTATTCTGCTTAACATTATATATCCTTGAACTATGACTGCAGATAATTTGTTGAAATATGTCCATGTACATGAAAATCAATTAAGAGGGTGAGTACCAGCATAAATTGTACTGCAGTTCATACCTGTTAAATTAAATTTATTTACTGTACTTCTGATCTTTGTAAAAAATAAAACCGAACGCATTCTGGAGTATTAAATGTCATAATAAAACAATATATAGAAGATATATCTTAAAAAAGAAGTATTATAAGTGGGATTCAAACTGATGGCTAAGAAAAGTATGTACTTGACAGCTTCATTGTATAGACCACTGAGCCATTGAGCTGATGACAGTTTCGACAGTAATATGAGTTTGTAGGCGTAATTTTTTTTCAAAATTTACCTTTACAATTTATAGATGAAAGCATTGCCAATATATCTTTGTTAAACAATAGTTTTGTCTTTGAAGCAATTGTGCATTGTTGAAGTTACAAATGTGTGTGTGTGTTTCAGGCATTTATCATCAGTGAGGCCTACAAACAGAAGGATAGCTGGGCCGTGGCTCTATGCAATAATGTGATTAACATCGGCAACATGAAGTACCTCACCGACTTCCGATCTCATATCAGGATAACACCACAGCTCATAGAAGATGCTGTTGATAGGTAAAACAGTCTTACACATTTACAGAATGGAAGTCATACCTTCTTATTTGTAGATTACTTATAAAGAAAATAAGGTCTGGGTTGAAACTCTAATCTCAATTTGTGTTAACTCCTAGAACATGTTTTTACTGAATCTCGCTACACAGTTAAAATACTGAATTTATTTTTTAGAATACGACTAAAACTAACATCATTGATGGCTTTTGAGCTATTTGATCAATTGTTTTCTGTGTAGTCAATATAAGAATTATTTATTTCATTTGGCTCAAAATATGGCTGCCACAAATAAATACCTTGTGGCCTCTGTATTTATTCATTCAGTTATCACAAATCTTCTTTGGACTTGTACCTTAGACACATTATACCTTCTGACAAGTTTAACATTTGTCTATGACAGCTAGGAAATAAGTTCCATAATTATAGCTCAACCAATCTTGTTTGGTATTTTATTAGCTCACCAGAGCCAAAGGCACTGAGTGAGCTTTTGTGATCAGAGAGGGACCAGATGTCCGTCATCCGTCAACATTTTGTTTGTTAACGCCATAGAGGCCACAATTTTTAACCGATTGTCATCAAACTTCGTCAGAATGTTTCTCTTGATGGTGTGGCGATCCCTTTCGAAACTGGGTCATCTTGGGTCAAAAACTAGGTCACTAGGTCAGATTAAAGCAAAAATGTTGTTAAAGCAATAGAGATCACATTTTTTATCTGATTGTCATCAAATTTGGTATGAATATTGATATTGATGATCTCTACTCAAATTATTAAAATCATGTTTTTGAATAGCCTAGGGGCCCCGCCCTGGGGTTTTAATTTTTTTTTTCTTTCAAAATCTGATTTTAACCTTCTACAGTTATCAACCAGATTTTGGCACAAACTTTATACCATCTTAAAATTCAATCTTTGCTGAACATTTCATTCACTGGTTGTTCAGTGATAAAATTTGAAACAAAAATTTAAGTAGCAGGGTGAAAATTTCAAGTGTCAAAATTCCAATAGTTTTACCTGTCTTCAGCTATATTTAGATTCAATCTTAATATGTTAAGATGTATTAGTGCATTCCTCCTGTTGCTGCAATGATCTACTGAACTTTCCTGCTTAGATCTGTGTTATGCAATATTAAGAACTTTGCTCTGGAAGTTTTTATAAGGTAAATTTTGTAATTTTCTATGGATACTGAGCAAATAAACATTCTTACTTTATAGCACTTTGAAAATCAGGCTTTTCTTAATATTTTGTTCACTGTTTGTAAGTAAAACAACAACTACAACAAATTTGAAGAACATTCTAAAAATGTTCAGACTATATTAACCCTTTCCTTCATAGTCACAACTTTATTATGTGGACGAACAGTGTAGAACCAGATCAGCCGGCACATCCGAGCCATCTTGTCAGGATCTACACTGTTCGCTTTTTGATTCATTTGGTTATTTCTGACCAAAATGGGACCAGTGCAGATCCTGATCAGACAGCACGAATGTGCCGGCTGATCTGGATCTACACTTGTCGCAGATGTGTAAAAATGGGTATATATGGAGGAAAGGGTTTAAGAGAGGTCTCAGCTGTATGTAGTGTATGTACACAAACTGGCAAATTAATAGGAGGTCTCAGAACTCATGCATTTGATTTTTTTCTAAGACTAGTATCAGTTTTCGGCAGTCAGATGCTTGAGAATTGAGTATGGTCTTTAGTCTCAGTTTTTATTCCCCGCCGCATAGCGGCTGGGGGATATAGGAATGGTCTTTGTCCGTCTGTCTGTACGTTCGTCCGTCTGTCCGTCCATCCGTCCATCTGTCTGTCCATCCTTCCATGCGCGCACATTTCGTGTCCGGTCCATAACTTTTCAACCCCTAGAACGAATTTCATGAAACTTAAGGCAAATGTTCTCCCCATCAAGACGACGTGCAGAACCCATGTTCTAACATGGCCGCCTCAATGTCAAGGTCACTAGGTCAGATTAAAGCAAAAATTTTGTTAACGCAATAGAGGTCACATGTTTTGTCCAATTGTCATCAAATTTGGTATGAATATTGATATTGATGATCTCTACTCAAATCATTAAAATCATGTTCTTGAATTGCCCAGGGGCCCCACTCTGGGGATTTTAAATTTTGTTCTTTTAAATTGTGTTTTTAACCTTTGATTTTCTACAGTTATCAACCAGATTTTGACACAAACTTTAAATTAAAATTCAATCTTTCCTGAACAATTCATTCAATGGTTGTCCTTAACCCTTACCTCCATATATACACATTTCTATGCAATGCCAACAGTGTAGATCCAGATCAGCTGGCTCATTTGTGTCGTCTGTTCAGGATCTGCACTGGTTGCATTTTAGTCAGAAGTAACTGAACAAACAAAAAAGTTAACAGTGTAGATTTTGTTCAGATGGTAGGGATATGCTGGCTGATCTGGATCTACACTTTTTGTCCACGCAATAAAGGTATATATATGGAGGAAAGGGTTAAGCATTTTTGTAGGAAAAGGTATATTCTATTAATTTCAACCAAGCTACTGCTTCAAAATTAAACAGATTATTTGCATTTATGTAATGGATTGAAGACTAGATGCTTCTTGGAATTAAACACAAGTGTGACAGTATGAAATGCTATAATACACCAGCAAATGAAGTAGAATTGTCATCTCATGAAATGCGAAAACACATCTTTGTGTGATGCTATAAGACCCGTTATCTGTTGCAAAGTCAGATGTGTCTTTGTTATTTTCTTGAATATTTTTCTACCTTTCATTTCATGAATCCAAGAATCTGGTGAGCGATAAGGCTATTGGTCCTCTTGTTAATACTTGTTGCAGTTTTTTTACTACAGTAAAACCCCTCAATAAGACTACCCCAAAAGTGGTGTTAATAAGGGGGTTTCACTGTATTTATTCATCCCAAAAGAACTAACCACTCTGTGACTTGACATGTTACACAGTGTTTTCTTGTTTATGTTGTTTAATCCCTTTTAATAGTTCCTACAAAGATAATCCTTACACATTTGACACCTTTCTGACACATAGATGCATTTATTTCAGGTACCAGCAGAGTTCTGAAAAGTCACCACAAGCCCCTTCAAATATCCGGAAACTTCTCCTTTACTGTAAAGATGTGAGAGTCCAGTATAGAATCGCCAAGCAGCTCGGCCTCCGTGAACTTGTTGTCAGTCTCGAGAAGGGAGATGCTAAAAGCTATATCATGGACTTTTCTAAAACTCCAGTACAGTGAACATTCCATGTTGAATCATATACTTTAAAAAACTTCAATCCTCGTCATTCCAGTTAGAAATCAAAGGGAAATTAATGATGAAATGCTTATTAACTATTTCTATACAGACTTGTACGTTGTAGATATTGCATTTAATGCATTAGTGCAGAAAGCAACAGCTTTCCAAAAGCAGTGTTGTTATCAAACTTGTTTATTTGTGTGCAATATTATATATGCATGTATCACCAAAATTTCTTTAAGCTGTTATATGTTTGTTATTAATAATATACTTAAAAAAACATAATTTGTGTCATTTTACTGCAATATCAGACTTGGAAGGGGCAGCAATTGCATATTTAAATGGGGGACAGCTGATCTATTCCCCAAGAAATATGTTGATCAGTTCCCTAGGGATTTCAAATAACATAATAATTCCTTAATGTACAATGAATAATAAATTGAAAAGGGTAATAACTAATAACTATGAAATATTTTTGGAAGTTTGAAAATTTGCTAGTAATTTATTATTGGGGACATTTATTTTTAGTTAAATATTAATCCCTTAAATAATGTTTAAGTTATAATCTACATCACTTTCACCAAGACTTACACTATTTTTAAAGTTATTCTACTTGGAGTTTATGTTAAGGTTTTAAGTGGCATAACTTTAAAAATAAACATGTATTGTAAGTCTTGGTGAAAGTGATGAAGATTATGATTGTGGAAATGTATGTTAAGTTTGAAGTTGATATCTGTATTAGTTTCCAAAGCTATGATGGGCACCTGTATATTAAGAACTTAAACACAGAATCTAAGTGAGAAGGGGCATGATTTTAAATATCTGTTAATATATTATAAATATCAGAGTTACTATATTCCAAGTATCAGATTTATATCGCATGTAGTTTCAAAGTTATGGACCAAGTGCATATTTTTGATATGTAAAATCCAAGTCGAAAAGGAACATAACTTGATATATTTCTAATAGAGTTATGGGTCTTGTTAATAATGATGAAGATTCTGATTGTGAACATATATTTCAAATTTCAGTATAATATCTCAAGTAGTTTCAAAGATATTGGCCAATTGCATATTTCGGTGAACACAAAAAAAAAACTTGAAAAAATTTGGAAGCAGAATTATGGGTCTAGTTGGTAATTAGTAAGGCTCCAATGTTTACAAATTTTCATAAATGTTTACACAGTCATTTAAAAACGAAACGATCCTGTTTAAACGTTGTTTATATCAGACATCCTAGGCATTGTGTCAGGTATCACTGAATTTGTAAGTTGTAAATAACAAGATAACTTGTACTTGTTTGTTAATATGAGAACCTGTTGGGGCAAGTGTCAGTTTGTTGCACCTTAGAACCTGGTTTAAACCTAACAGGGGCAAATTGTTTGGCACCGAGTGTTCAAAGGTGGTGACCCCTCCGGTTCTCACTGTCGGTAATTGTCTTAGGCGTCTATTTTGAAACTGATCATTGTATAACCATGCTCTCTTCTCTTTGCTTTTAAGCTGTGTGTGGAGGCTGTCGGTTTGATGTGGCCATTTCTGATATGCATATTTCACTTTTTTCAATTATATCGCAATTTAAGGGGTATCTTATCGGATTGCTTAACTTCCGCGGGAAACTTGTGAAATTTTAAATCTGTATATTTGCAAGCCATTTTTTTTTACATTGACTGGTTTTTACAGTATCAAAAAAACTACATCTACATGTATTAAATGAGTTGAATTTCGACAATTGTGATCTTAATGGTGTAGATAAAACTAATAAGTTGCTCGCTCCTTATTACATTGTGGATTTTCAGTAATTTGTTTCCGCCTATATTATCACTCGACGTTTAAACGCTCAGAGATTCTGTAAACGTTTATGGCCCGGAACCAAAAAGTTACTGTTTACACATGTACACGTTGGAGCCTTAGTAATTAGGGTGTATTCCAAGTTTCAAGTTGATACCTTAAGTAGTTTTAAAGTTATGGGCAAGTGCAAAGTTTGGTTAATGCACAATTTTAGTAAAATACAGGCTTAATTTTAAAAGTATGTGTAGCACTGTTATGGGTCTTGTTGGTAATGATGTAGATTTTGATGGTGAATATATATTCCAAGTTTCAAAGTAATGGACCAAAGTGCATCGTTTAACTGAAAATTTAATTTTAAAAAAGAGGCATAATTTAAAAAGCATTTATAGCAGAGTTATGGGTCTTATTGGTAATGATTTAGATTTTGGTGAATATATATAATAAGTTTCAATAGTAAAGTAATAAATCGGTTTAGGCAAATAGAAGAATTTTGACTGACACAAAATGTCACATATCTATGGAAAATGGCCAGTATAAAAGCTTGGTAATATTTTTTAAGCACTGTAGTGTTGACGCTTTTTTTACCTTTCTTAATCCTTTAACCCTTTCCTCCATATATACACATTTTTACGCATGTGCGACCAGTGTAAATCCAGATCAGCCGGCACATCCATGCCGTCTGATCAGGATCTGCACTGGTCGCAAGATCAAAAAGCGAACAGTTAAGATCCTGATCAGACAGCACGGATGTGTGACCAGTGTAGATCCAGATCAGCCAGCACATATGTGCTCTCTGATCTGGATCTGCACTGGCTGCTTCTTTGAATCTACCAGCAAACAGTGTGGATCCTTATTAGATGGCATAGATGTGCTGGCTGACGTGGATGTGCCAGATGATATGGATACATATTCACACATGGGATGAAATCCTTACTTGGAGTTAAGGGTGCTTAAATTATTTGCAGGTGTACACAAAGAACTGTCTTTTCAAATTAAAGCAAGGTAACTCCTATTTTTATTACTCAGTTTAATTTTACATTTTTTACAATGAAATAGATTCATCAAAATAACTATAAATACTTCTTGTCAACGTCTCAAATGGATGCAGCACTAAGTGTGCAACTAATGTCAAAATTGTCCTTGTCGATGGCTGTAGCACAACTTTTTCAAGTTCAGCACAAGCGTAGTCTGTTTATAAACTAAGCATAGTATTGGAGATTTGCCTTCTTCTTGGCCTGAACTTCAATGATACCATCCATATAGTCCTCATGCTGTAGTTCTGTGGCCCCACGACGTAAAGCAATCATACCCTGAAACAAGAAAGATAGATAGTTTATTTCATAATAAGCCATAATGGTCCATGAACAAATATACATACAACAGTAACCGTATAACATGTGACATGGTAAGCAACTAAAGACCATCATGACTACAAAGTTTCAAACTTGAACTAATGTCCCATCAATAACCCTTTACTCCATGGGAAATAGTTGTTATCCATGTGCGACCATTGTAGATCCAGATCAATCTGCTTATTCTGCACTGTTTGCCTTATGATTCATTAGGTAATTATTGATCAAGAAGCTGTGTTGATCCTGATCAGACAGCCTGGGTGTGCCGACTGATCTCAAAACTTTTGCATTTATGATAAAACACATATGTAAAGGGTTAATATAAATTAACATGTGCCAAACTTCCACAACATATTTCTATAAGAGATTTCTAATTTGATGATTTTTTTATTAGTCAATAGGCCATTAACTCCTTTGTGACTCCGGCGATCTGTCTTTATCTAACATAGCCAAGAGTTCCAAGATGGAGATCAGAATGAACTAATTTAGTCAAAATGTAAACATTAAAGGGCTATAACTCTAGAGTGACTAGCAATCTGGCAATATTTATTCTGTTGACATAACGCCCGGAAACACTCTTACCAAGTTGGAAAAAGATTAAGTGTAGACGCTTAAGATGATAAACATAAAATCACATAATGTCACATTTATGACCAATCAGATGCCAATTTAGAAATGAAGTCAGAATCAAGGTCATCACTTTGCTTTTCATTCACTCAAGCCTGCACGAAGGCTTGTGAAATAGTATCAGAATCACACTGATTCAAAAGAAGATATGTAAATTCCTTAGATTAAAGCACTTTCATATTTCTGCAGTCCTATTAAAATCAACAACAGCAAACTTTTCCAAGAAATAAACATCTGATGGCAGATGTCTAGCCAAGGAATGCTCAATAAGCAGATGTTGATTGCTGAAGAATTTTTCACGAACAAACATGTCATTTGGCAGTTTTCAAGTTTGGCAAAGCTTATATTGTAATAAATACTGTGATATCATTATATTTCACTGGGTTTATATTTGTCATTTTATTGTGCTAGGGAAACTGCATGAAATCAAAGTTTTTTAGAATAATACCAACAGCATGAAAATTATGCCCATGGAAAATTTCATTTATATCATCTGCATGAAATCCGATCCCCTCAAAACTGAATGATACCACAGTAATGAATAAGAGAACTTACAGCCTCAACACAGACAGCTTTGAGCTGTGCTCCATTGAAGTCATCTGTACATCTGGCAAGTTCCTCATAGTTAACCTCCTTGCTAACGTTCATCTTTCTTGAGTGGATCTGTAAAATTCTCGCTCTTGCCTCCTCGTTGGGACAAGGGAACTCTATCTTCCTGTCCAGACGCCCAGATCTCAGCAACGCAGGGTCCAAAATGTCCACCCGGTTTGTTGCAGCTATCACCTAAACAGTGTTTTAAAAGTTTGTTATTCCTTAACAAGTTCAAGGACTTCTTTATTTCACATTCCATTCATGAACATTTCTTAATTCAAATCAGCACCTATGAATTCCATGAAAAAGAGAAACTCTTGTATTTAAATATTGATTGACAAGATCTTTGCACTAGCTTTACACATTTGCCTAGGTTTCACTTTCTACCCAAAGAACCAACAATGAACCAAAACTGAGAATCCTAGCTCTTTCCTTTTCATCATGACTTTGCTATCTGACCATTTGACAAAAAAAAATGTAGTTCATGTACTGACAATGATAACATTCCGTATCAATGTCACTGTCCATTGTTACATCTGTTCATTACTGGTTGGAATTATCAATCAAAATAGTTTATCTAATGGCCATGATCAGTCTCTTTACAAAATTTGGTGACAAGTGTCATCCAGCTTAATATGAAGGGAGCAAAAATACAGCTCTGTTCACTTTGCAAAAGAAACAAGAGTGCCAAAATGCCACAAAATACGCCTGTCAAAAAGTTTGGCTAATATGCCACATTTTTCGTTTAAATAAAGGGCCATAACTCTTAAGTGCCTGAAGCAACTTGGCTGGTTATCGAACTTGGCAGAGATATTATGCCCACCAACATATTCACCAAGTTTGATAAAGACCGGATGAAAACTCTTTGACTTAGAGAGCGGAAACAGTAATTTTGGACAATTCAAGGGCCATAATTCAGGAGTGCCTGGGGGGATTTGGCTGGTTATAGAACTTGGTCGAGTTTTATGCCCACCAACATATTCACCAAGTTTGATAAAGACCAGATGAAAACTCTTTGACTTAGTGAGCGTAAACCCTTATTTTGGACAATTCAAGGGCCATAATTCAGGAGTGCATGGGGGGATTTGGCTGGTTATAGAACTTGGTCGAGATATTATGCCCACCAACATATTCACCAAGTTTGATAAAGACCTGATGAAAACTCTTTGACTTAGAGAGTGGAAACCCTGTGGACGCCGCCCGCCCGCCAGCCCACAGTTTGCTTTTAGATTATTTCTGACCAAGAAAGCAAACAGTGTAGATCCTAATCAGACTGCATGGAAGTGCAAGCTGATCTGAATCTACACAGGTGGCCCATGGGATGAAAGTCTATGGAATAGAGGCTTAATAAAACTTTATGCTTTTTGCCACAATTACTTTGTATGAAGACTGGAATATAAAGTTTACCAAAATCTCAATCTTTTAATATTGTCTTATGTTTTAGAATGTCATGTACCTTGATCATAGCATTAGGCTGGAAACCATCCATTTGGTTGAGAAGTTCTAACATGGTTCTCTGTACTTCACGGTCCCCAGCTTTCTCACTATCAAATCTCTTTGTACCTGCATACATCATAAATATCAACATATGCTCTTGTTAATCCATCCTGGTAGACAATCAGGTCTCAAGGTTATAAAACTCAGCCAGGAAACCAGTCTCAAATATCAAGCATCTAATTGGTAGAAATGGAAATGGTCACCATTTCAGCCAATCAGATGCTTGAGATTTTAGCCTGGTTCCTTGCTCAGTTTTATAACCTTGCGAACAGGAGCTGTCAGATGAGACAGCACGCTTGACTATTTGATTCATTTCAAATACTGTACTAAATGCAATTTTGGAAAATAATTACTGTTTGTTGTGTTAATTTATATATATAAAGATTGTAGTTAATTAATTTGAAGATTTTTAAACAAAGACAAAATCCTACCAATAGCATCTAATTCATCAATGAAGATGATGGCTGGAGATTTCTCTTTGGCCAGAGCAAAGGCATCTCTCACAAGCTTGGCACCATCACCAATAAACATCTGCACCAGTTGTGGACCTGCCAGCTGAAATAAACAATTTGGACCAGTTACTTTCAGTCTATGTGTATCCTCTTTAAGTGTTCATTAGAAACCTAAACATTTCATCACATTGTTATACCCTGACCAACCTGCTTATCTAATAGATTGTCTTATACAAATTCTAGGTTTAAAAGTTTTATAGTGTGAGGTTGGAGCACCATAGAACCTGGTTTAAACCCCCAGTGGCAATTTGATTTGCCACTGACCGTTCCAAGGCGGTAACCCCTCGGGTTCTCATTTTTGTTTATTGTTAGTGGTGTCTTTTTTTGAAACTGATCATTTTATTAACCATGCTCTCTCCCCCTCTCTTCTTCTTGACTGTGTGGGGAGGCGGTTTTTTCTGAATGTGGCGATTCCTGATATGCATATTTCACCTTTTTACTAGAGTTCTTGCCACTTCATAAATGCTGTACCATTAGTCAGCATTATTACCAAACACAATACTGAAAAAGTCCTACTACACAAGCCATGCATGAAAGAGGATATTGGGAAGTAACAGAGCCCAAGATCATAAAACTAAATTTTGAGATCAGTCTCAAATCTCAAGGATCTGATTGGTTGAAATGGCGACTGGTCGCCATTTCAGCCAATCAGATGCTTGAGATTTGAGACTGATCTCCAGATTTAGTTTTATGATCTTGGACACTGATCTCGAAGTAATGGAGCTGCAGTTTACTAACCAAACTTAACTTGAAAACTTTAGAACACTGAAGGATTCATTCATGCATATCTTATATTTCTTTATCAGAAGTAATCAGTGCATAAGATCATAAAACTGAAACAGGAGTCAAGTCTCAAATCTGAAGTCTCTGATTGGGTGAAATGGAGACGAGCTTGAGATTTGACACTGGTCTTTAATGATCTTGGGCCATGGAGTTCAAAACAGAAAACTAAATGCTCACATCTGTGACATTACATGTATTGAAATTGTGATAGACTTTAGAGTTTATAAATAACAAATCTTTTAAAACAAGTTTTCTGTAACCATTTACTTCATTAATAATATGTCTATAACCACATGGACAAACAAGCCCCGATCGGCAGTCTGATCTGGATCTATACCATCCACTTTTTGTCAGAAATATTCTAATAACCAACTAGTGAGGATTTTTATGAGTCTGGCTGGATATGCACACCTTAGCTGGATCTACACTAGTGAAACATGGGATAAAAGCCATCATCATGGAGTAAAAGGGTTAAAACATGGAAGTCACATGTTACAATGTAGTGTATAATATCATAAAGTATACCTTAAGGAAGGTAGACTTGGTCTGTGCAGCACATGCTCTTGCTAGTAATGTCTTCCCTGTACCTGGTGGGCCATACAACAGCACACCTACAATCAAAATGTGATACTTCGACATACAAACATCTGATGTTATTTTAAATTCAACTGATGCGGATTCATTTTACCTTTCCATAAAGAATTTTGTAGCAAATTGTATTTATAGTATAACTATACCATTACATAGCAATTATGGAACTACACAAAATGTGACTTTATATTTCTACATGTATTAACCATACACAACAATAGTTATTTCTTAATACTCTTACTACATAACTTGAAATTCAAATGCTTATCAAAGTCAGACAAAATCATGGACAAAACACGATTTTACTCCTGCCTCAGAGACTTATAATTATTGTTATACAAAAATGAATATGCTACTTTAGATATATAAAATGTTTTTAAAATGTTAACTATCAAAATTGTATTCAATTGTGTTGTAAAACCCTCCAAAAAGTAAAGTGGAATTTTTACATTATTCTCATTTTGCAGCAAAATTTTACACATGCACTGGTTGTTTTAACTCAGAAAAACTGAGCATTTAAAATAACAGAGGATGACCATTTTTTAGCTTGTGGCTTGAACAAGACTTACCCTTTGGAGGCTGTATACCGAGGGCTTCAAACCTTTCTTTATGTGTCATTGGTAATACAACTGCCTCAATCAGCTAAAGTGAAACAAACATATTTTAATTAGATTCCAATGTCTGTTATGGTGTCATCCTATAAGATACATCTTTCAGACAAATATATCTCTATATATATATGAACTTTCTTGCCTTTTCTCACTTACTAGACAGAAAAATCTCTTTTAGCCGTGTGAGATTTCCTTATCTCACATGGCCTTTATCTTAACTCCGCACACTCGCGTACTTTCGTATTATTGCGCACCGTATTAATATAGCGATTCATTATTGATTTAGACTACGTCATGGTGCTACTAACTACGTCATTTAAGTTTATTTTGTGATGTAATTAAACTAATGTTTACTTTTTCAAACAGAGCAAGCTGTTTATTTTGTTTTATCATGAATTTGTTAAAATTTAGTTGGAAAAGATACAGTGGGTTGCTGGAACTTGGAAGTGTTTATCATGGTATGAGTCTGTAAATGCTATTTTTTTTTTAGTGTTTCATTCTTACACCGCTGTTGTGAGCTTCATTAAACATCAGACTCTATGGAGAAAATGAATAGAAGATAAAATAGGAAATAATCTGCTTTTAAATCGGGATATTTCAACTTCAACTGGTATGTACAATTCAATCTATTTGAATTATGAAATGTGACGAAATCATGGATAACCTAAAAAAATTGCAGATGATATCCGTTATCAACGGATGAACCCACTGCAGATTTAAATAGCATGTAATAACGATTCTTTTCCTTTCTTAAATTTGTAACAATATTGGTGTACATGTTAGGGGTATTCAACTTGGACAGGACTGTGTATACTTTGGCTGATTTACCGTTTCTACAAGAAGTTACGCAAAAGAAATAGCTCTCCAAAATTGTTGCGTTTTATTTGAATTTTAAAGAATTTTGTTTTAATCTTGAAGAAGTAAGTGAGAAAAATAATCAATCATTGATATTTGGCAAAGATCACGGTATCCCAACCCTCGGGCAATGCTTTACAGATGGAAACTCAGCACAGCCTCGTTTCTGTCCGGAAAGCATCACCCTCGGGTTGAGATACCCTGACCTTCGCCGAATACCAATGATAAATTCTCTTTGTCTTAAATGATCACAACTGTTAGTATTTGAAAATCTTAATTCCCCTCCATTTTAACAGAAGTATAATGATCAAGGATGAGATCAGACTTAACCTTCACTGTAGGACTGAAACTATTTTCACCCCACTTTCCAAGCCAATTGCACACTGAACAATCAATTGCTAAGTTTTCCAATTTCAAAGCCTCACTTAGAATGTTCTTATTTAAAAAAATGAATTACTTGATAATAAACCCAACTTGTTAGCTCTTAACAAAACTTCATTGTTAAGAAGTGTCAATAGGAGCAATCACAAATCTTTTCTATTTTAGTAAAAGATGTTTGGAAAAACAATTTTATGGTGCAACCATCAGTAAAATCTTAAAGGGGCTAAACCTCAAAACAATTTACCAGTAATATTTTATTTAGTTCTAAAAGATTTAATTGAATATTTTAAATAATACTGTATTATTCTACATGTATGTGCTCTAATAAGTAGTACATAGGGTCATGATTTTAAAAGAAATTTCAGTAGTGTTTTTTAATGAAAAGATAAACTAAAGTTGTTTTTCTTCAAACTAAGCCAAATATTACTACGACACAAATCTTGTACCTCTTGGATCTGTTTATCAAGACCTCCAATGTCACTGTACTGTTCTGTGGGGCGTTCATCTACCTCCATGGCCTTCACACGGGAGTCATACTCTGCGGGGAGGGTCTCCAGGATCAGGTAGGAATCCTTGTTGACACCCTACAACCAATGAAGTATTATCAAACATGCTCTTCATTTAAAAACATAATTGTGTGTGGAATAACACACCTCTCAATTTAACCCTGTACTCCATAGATACACCTTTTTTGTCTGGGCAAACAGTGTAGATCCAGATCAGCAAGCACGTGTGCCATCTGATCAGAATCTCCACTGTTCGCATTTTGGTCATAATTTAACTTATACATAAACAAGAGGGCCATGATGGCCCTATATTGCTCACCTGAGTACAAAAGTACTCTCAGCTTTACCCAAGGGCCTACATTTAAATAATGTTGGTAAAGGTTCTCTTCACAATACTCAAAACGAAATATCTAAGGTCTAGTCGCATTAGTTTCAGAGAAAAATGATTATTTATGTTTTCCTATATAAATCAATGTAAATAAGAGAACCCTGGGGCGTGGCCAATTTTGGCCCAGGGGACATAATTTGAACAAACTTGGTAAGTATTCACTAGACAATGCTACATACCAAATATCTAAGCTTAAGGCATTGAGGTTTCCAGTAAGAAGATTTTTAAAAATTGCCTTTTTACATATCAAGGGCCCCTGGGGCAGGGCCAATATTGACCCCAGGGCCAACATTTAAACAATGTTGGTAAAGGGTCTCTTCACAATACTCAACACCAAATATCTAAGGTCTAGTCCTATTAGTTTCGGATAAAAATGATTTTTCATGCTTTCCTATATAAATAAATGTAAACTAAGAGAACCCTGGGGTGTCGCCAATTTCGGCCCAGTACATAATTTGAACAAACTTGGTAGACATCCACTAGACAATGCTACATACCAAATATGTAAGCTTAAGGCATTGAGGTTTCCAGTAGGAAGATTTTTAAAGTTTTCCTTTTTTACATATTTAGGGCCCCCAGGACAGGGCCAATTTTGACCCCAGGGCCAACATTTAAACAATGTGGGTAAAGGGTCTCTTCACAAAACTCAAACCAAATATCTAAGGTCTAGTCCTATTAGTTTCGGAGAAAAAATGATTTTCCATGTTTTTCCTATATAACTGTATGTAAACCAAAAGAACCCTAGGGTGTGGCAGATTTTGGCCCAGGGGACATAATTTGAAGAAATTTAGTAGACATCCATTAGACAATGCTACTTACAAAATATCTAAGCTGTACGCATTGTGGTTTGTGAGACGAAGCTTTTTAAAGATTTCCTATATAAGTCTATGTAAAATGAAGTGACCCCTGGGGCAGGGCCAATTTTGACCCCAGGGAAATAATTTGAACAAAATTTGTAGAGTTCCACTAGAGGGTGCTAAATGCCAAATATCTAAGCTCTAGGCCTTGTGGTTTCAGACAAGAAGATTTTTAAAAGTTTTTCCTATATAAGTCTATGTAAAATGAAGTGACCCCTGGGGCCTGGCCGATTTTGACCCCAGGGAAATAATTTGAACAATCTTTGTAGAGTTCCACTAGAGGGTGCTAAATGCCAAATATCTAAGCTCTAGGCCTTGTGGTTTCAGACAAGAAGATTTTTAAAGTTTTTCCTATATAAGTCTATATAAAATGAAGTGACCCCTGGGGCAGGGCCAATTTTGACCCCAGGGAAATAATTTGAACAATCTTTGTAGAGTTCCACTAGAGGGTGCTAAATGCCAAATATCTAAGCTCTAGGCCTTGTGGTATCAGACAAGAAGATTTTTAAAGTTTTTCCTATATAAGTCTATGTAAAATGAAGTGACCCCTGGGGCGGGGCCAATTTTGACCCCAGGGAAATAATTTGAACAATCTTTGTAGAGTTCCACTAGAGGATGCTAAATGCCAAATATCTAAGCTCTAGGCCTTGTGGTTTCAGACAAGAAGATTTTTAAAGTTTTTCCTTTCGGTTGCCATGGCAACCAGAGTTCTGCATGGAATTGATTTCTTTGAACAACTTTGGAAGAGCTTCATGCAAGGAACATCCGTGGCAAGTTTCATCAACTTTGGCCCAGGGGTTTAAGAGGAGATGTTGTTTAAAGCAAAAATTGACGACGCACGACGGACGACGCACGACGCACGACGGACACAGGGCGATCCTAAAAGCTCACCATGAGCACAAGTGCTCAGGTGAGCTAAAAACCGGAGCCTGATCATTCAGCACAGATCTAAACCGGTCAAATATATGGAGTAAAGAGTTATGAATGATTGAGGATTTGGATTTTTCCAACTTTTTCGTTTGAATGTATGTTTTACCACATTTTTGTAAAAAAAAATCGCATCATCTTAATTTTTATTTTAAAAAGCAAGAAATTACTGCTTGAACAGAATTTGAAATGCACATTGACTTTGTAATTAAATAATTTAATTATTTAGAATCAGAAATTTTATGAACTCAACCACTGCATGGTTGCAAAATATGTAACCAATCAAAACTGTATGCCAATTGAAAATCAATGGCATACAATGGTTAATAAAAGATTATTTACACACAGTTTTATAATTCCAACTACTTAACAAATATACTACCGGGTAAGTAGTGACACCAACAACAAATACTTTAATTCTCTTGGATGTTAGAAACATGAATGTGATACGAAAGATACAATTTGTTCAGACAACAAATTACTACAATGTAAGTATATACCACAAGATCGCCTGGCGAGAGTTTTTCTGCATCTACCAAACCAATCACTGGCAGGAAATATGTCTGAAAAGAAAATGACATTTTATTAAACTTTTATTACTATTTGGGTTAATTATTCTATTTTCCAAAGTCAATATCTTCAGTGCTTGTGTAGCTACAAGTACTGGTAATGTATAAATGAAAAAAGGCTTGTTAATTCCCTTTGAGCAGCTATCAGAAGTTTTACTGTCCTCTAAAAAGGAATATTTTAAATAAAAGAATGAAAAATGATACACTGAGATATCATTTAATTTTGCAGGTATCAAATTTTTTCACAAAAAGGTCTAAATTATATTTACAGAAATTTGCAGAGTTGTAATTTTCCCAAATGACAAGATACTAATTCGTTTGATTTTGCTGAGGTTTATTTCATGCATTTTCATGAGAAAAACACAAAAATCAAAACCCAGTTGAAATAAAATAAGAGTGCACATGATTTTTTCTATGTGCCAGCTGACTATGTAAGAACACCATTTTTCATATATATTTCTGTGAGACATTTGAGCCAGGATACAAATACTAAATTACGTTTACAAGTATTCATGAATACAAAATATATTTTATTTCCTTGTTTAAATTTTGTGTAATTATATTAATTTATATACAAATAACTGAACATTAAAATAATTACAGCATGCATATAAATGTACCTGTCTGGTAGATGTTTTGATGACTGCACATTTTCCCTTCCTCTGAGCATCAAGATCAATGTTGGCCCCATCTTCCTCCCCCTGCTCCTGAGGGTCCATGTCCAACAACTAAATAGACAATGACAAAAGATAATCTGGGCCCAAGATCATAAAACTAAGTTTTGAGATCAGTCCCAAATCTCAAGGAGTTTAACCAATTTAAAGGAAATATTTCTTTATGCACATGCTTCTTACCTTTCAAGACTGCACATGCTTCTCCCTTTCAAGACTTAGTAGACTGACAAGTTGAGAAACCTATTCTTCAGTCTACATCATAGCAATATCCTGGATCCCCACCAGTCACCATTTCAGCCAATCAGATCATTGAGATCTGAGACTGGTCGCCATTTCAGCCAATCAGATGCTTGAGATTTGAGACAGGTTTCCATGCACAGTTTTAAAACCTTGGGGACAGGACTGGGCGAATAGCCTACATTGTAATTGAGATTTGGGATAAAACTAATCTAAACCTGTGACAATCCCCAAATATGGAATTTATCAATGAGAACATCATTATAGACATGTTTTGTCACCTTTGTGCCAAAAAGGTATGAGTGCCCATTTCAATGGCATTTATAATTTTGAAGAACTAAGTTGATGATTTATGGCGAGTTACTGAGAGCAAGCACATAACTCACCTCTATGACATTTGATACCAGATATGGGAGTGTTTTGTTAACTTTTATCTTTTCTGTGTTTTCTTTAATTTTCTCTTTCTGTGCCTGTAACTCGTGTGAGATTCTCATGATTTCTGACTTCATAATCTGAAAGATGAAAAGAAATTTAAGGAAACTAGAGAACTTACCATTTACATTAATTATTTTAAACAAAACACACTTTGGTTACTCCCATTTGTACAGATTGCACATAGTAGATTCAATTATGATTTTCTTCAACTACAAATTAATACATTTGCTGTTGGTTTTTAATGTTAAACATTTCTTTTGTGAAATAAAAAAAAACAACATGTAACAACTACATGTAAATGACTATTATCACAGTTACAGTATGTTAATTAGAAATTTCTTGCCATAATTTTTCACACAGTTTGTGCGATATTTATAAATACATCTGTTCTTTAAATGCAGCCATTTCTAGCTGTCAAACCTATGCCAATGACACTGAAACTTTTTGTCACAAGGATATAGCTTGTGTAAACACAATGTCACATTAGGTCCAAATAAAAAGAGTTGGAAACAATACCTTGATTTCATTATCCAAGAGCCGTGTCCTACTGATAACTTCATCGTTGGACATGCGAAGTACTTCTTCTCCCAAAGACTCCTAAATCAGAAATAATCAAATGTAGTAACCATTTAATCTGTGGATACAGTTTACATCCAATGGTCGACTGGTGTAGATCCAGATCATCCTGAACAGTTAAACTGTTTTTTAAGGATCTATTGAATCTAAAAGTGAAATAAGTACAAGCAGATCAGACTGCATGGGAGCAGGGCAGCACCGGTTGATATCAAATTAAATTTATTTATTTTGTAAAACAAATACTTTCAGTCTGCCCCAAAGAATATGATGACATGCCAAGAAGTTGCAAAATCATTCACTGAATTTGACATTTGATACAGTCGTGTTGGGCTAGTCTGCGCATTGCCAAACTCTGCACATCTGCTTTTCATATTTAAAAAAATATCTGCTGTCATAAGAATAGCCTGCTAGTCGGGAATTTTGTCAAGAAACTAGGCAATTTTTGCAACATCTGATGAGTAAATTTTTCTAGAACTATCTGGTTGCAAATCATTACCTCTTAAATATAATAAAAAATTGTTAAATAATATATGATATATGACCCTCCTCGCTCTAACTTCACCATTTTGACAGTTCTGACCTAAATAAATAATTGCTATTTAAACTGACATTTCAGTCAATATTCTTTTCAAAAGAAGTGCAGGTTAGGGTGAGTGGCATATTTTAATATAAACAGAAGATAGACAGTCAACAATTGGGGCCTCCGTGGCCGAGTGGTTTAGTTCATTGTTACCAACCACACGGCCCTCACCACTGTGGGTTCGAGTCCTGCCGTAGTCGAAATCTTACTCTGGTGTCTCAGTGTGATTACATTATTCATTGGTTACCAACCACACGCCCCTCACCACTGTGGGTTCGAGTCCTGCCGTAGTCGAAATCTTACTCTGGTGTCTCAGTGTGATTACATTATTCATTGGTTACCAACCACACGCCCCTCACCACTGTGGGTTCGAGTCCTGCCGTAGTCGAAATCTTACTCTGGTGTCTCAGAGTGATTACATTATTCATGATTATTGGTCCTGTGATTTATGATCCTTAAAGTGACATCATATGTTACTGCTTAAATATAATATCCTGATTGATATTGAATTCAATTTTAATTTAAAATAAACTGCATCTCCTGGCCGATATTGATTCTAATGCAACATTAAATGGCATAAGTGGAAGAAATAACAGACAACTTTTCACTGTTGTTGTTTTAAAACAATTAAGCTACAAATGTTCAATATGTTATTTCTGGTTGTTATTGTTTGAAAACAAATCCATTAATAGAAAGAATCATTCACAATAGCATTAAACTGTTTATGGGGCCCTCACACCATGACGTTCTGGCCAGCGTTCTAGGACGTTTGAGCAGGCCTCGATAAATCCACACGCCCGCTTGCATTTGCAAGTAAAAAGTTTATCAAACTCGCCCGGCAGGGCGAGTAAGATTCTCCGAGTCCAAATGCTGATTCTCTAAACATTAATAAATAAAGTTATTTGGTAAAACAATCAAACTGCTGACTGCATAAACTGTCAAACAAAAACCGGAAACAGACGTCATGCCGAAAGGCACCTGCCGATCCCGTATGAATAGAACATTGCCGAAGGCTACAATCATTATGGAGTTAATTGATTAATAATTCATTGAAGCAGAGTGCGTTAGAATTTTAATAAAATATAAATACGGGCTATTTCGAAAATTATATATTAAGTGTTTAAAACCTATTATTATCAATTTATAATTGACTAAGCCGGTTATGCCGATACAGACTGATTTTTCTGGACTAATAATCGCGCACCAGAGGCTTGGTCAAAGAACATTGTTCTGATAATGAAATATCTAGAAAAAATCGAGCAGTACAATATGAAAATGGCATCTGCAAAAAAGAAAAGCATCAAGGGCGAGTACATTTTGTGAAGGGCGAGTAAATTTTTAGGATCCCTCGCCCTGCAGGGCGAGTGACCCTGGAAAAATTCTTCAAGGCCTGTTGAGGAAACATTGTAAGTCGTTCATGGTCGCTGGGATAGCGCTAGAAGTGTGTTGTGTGAACGCTAGTGAACGTCGGTGAACATTTGTGATCGCTGGGAATCGGCGGAGAACGCTGGTCCAGAAAAATTTTTTGAACATGCACAAAAATTTTCACTGAGACCAACGTTCTCAACGTATAATTTTAAACGCTGAAAAACATTTCAGAATGTTCGTAGAATGTTTTACTAACGTTCGTTGAGCATTGCACGCGTTCGGATATCGAGAGTCAGTCGTTACTCAAGCGTTACTTGGTTGTTACAAATTTGTTTGTTTTGCTGCCAACAACTCCCAGGCGACCTGTCAACGACCGCTGAATGGTAGCCTAGCCCACGCAGCGTGTGACTAAAGTGAAACGAACGTCCTTTTGGCGTCCATTGAGTGTTACCCGAACGGCCATGCCTCAGCACGCTAGTCTAACGTCAAATTCTGTTAGCCAATTTAAGTTAAACTTCCTCACAACTTTTTTAGAAGCACTCGAGAGACATTCAGTCGAACCATCTGCCCTTTTTCTTTTTTACGGGAGTACCGGGCAGCTTTCAGAATGGGATTTCGCTTCAACATCCGAATCCTCAAAGGGTCGCTTTTGACCGCCAGACATGAATTGAAATAAGTTGGTCTGAACCATTTTTCGCGATGCATTAATTGAGATTTCCAACGAATATTAAAACCTCATCCTTCGAAATTCAGTTGCAAAGTGACAGAGCTTCAATAATTTTGTACAATTACCATCTCAAAGACAAAAGATCCAGTTACCGTTCACGCCGTTATCCCAAAACGTTTGATGATTTAACTCGCCGATAATCCTTCATTACTCAACAAATTTGATTAAACCAATTAACCTTTCATGTTTCAAGAATTGTCCCATAATCAGTGATCATAATATACAGGTGCACGTGAATTATCGATAATTTGTTTACACAGCAATTAACTTTCTAACCATAAGTGTGTTGTAACGTTTCAGTAAGCGAGACTGATTATTGGAAAATTGGCGTTTACGATTGGCCAGTTGCGATTGCGTTAGGTGGGCTTGTGGAGTTATTTTTTATTTGATTGACGCATAGGTCGAATTTGCCCCCGGTTATGATGATGCATGCACTAGATTTAAGACGAGTCAATTTGGCGTATTAAACAAATCTCCAGGGTCAAAACCCGAGCTTCCGGATATAATGGAACCCCTGTACACATAATAAAATCATGAACACTGAGGAATATGGGATGGTTACCAGAGTGACCAAAGAGTTATAGTAGGTCACAAATGAACATGTATGCGCAAAGGTGCACATTTTGGGCCATATATGATTAGCAGCACAAATTACTCTTAAAAGTACACTTGAACCTGCTAATCCTCGAGTAACCCAACACCATGGATACGCATTTGACGACTCTAAACATAAAATTTGCACTCTGTCAATAGCCTCCTAGCCCAATGTTACTTTATAACGATTTTGTTGATTTTAAAACCCATAATTTATGATACCCCACCCACCATGATTTACTGCAACATGATTCAGCACTTGTGAATTTTATCGAAACAGAATGTGTTCGAAGCTACCTGTTGTCCTAAATAGTAGATAATTACAAGACACAATTAAACTTTACAATTTAAAGAGAACCCTTACACAACTTACCTCTCCATCATCCCAAATTGCCTTATCTTCTAGTGTCGGCATTTTTTATCGTATCTTCGCCCGGTGTATTTATTTATTGTGTTGTGAATGAGGTTATGGACCACTAAATATTGGTGATCAGGCCTCTAAATAATTGTGTGCAGGGTACATGTTACAAAGCATTAACCCTTCGGGTTCAGATGTCATTTTTAAGATTGTACCACACTTGTTCAAAAATGACTAAACACCAGCCGCTTAGCATGTTAGTATCACATGCGTAATCTTATAAAACATATATAATGAATGAGCATGTGTATCAGCATTACATCAGTTTAGGCCTATTCATAATTAGCAAGAATAGTAGATTTATTGTTAATGTGTATATCATGGGGAAAATGTGGAGAACCTTGATTACAATACGTTTCAAATAATTGCAACAACAATTGTGCTATGTTTTTTAAAGAATACTTCAAAAATATTAATCTTTACTGTCTACAACTAATTAAGAGTCTAATTAATATTCCCCAGGAAAATCAGTTGGAGAACATTGAACTTTTACGCAGAAAAATTTGGCATCCGAGTTTGAACTCTTAGCTGAGCATAGATCCTCCAATTTTGAGAGATAGGCCTACCTGAGCTTTGAGCATAAAGTTCTCTCTTACTGAAGATTTTTAAAAAGGTGAAATATGCATATCAGGAACCGCCTTCTCACAAAACACAGCCTCCCCACACAGCGAAAAAGAAGGGAGGACAAGAGATCATGTTTGTCATGTCAATTCAAATAAGACGCCACAAACCATTAACGGAAAAGAGAACCCTTGGGGATACCGCCTTGGACCGGTCAGTGGAAAACAAATTGCCACTGGGGGTTTAAACCAGGTTCTAGGGTGCAGCAACCTCACACTTAATTGCCCCGACAGGTTCTCATATCAACACACAAGTACAAGTTGACTTGGTAAAATAAGAACAACTCACCGATCAGCTCAACAATGTTGCATGCAAACGCACACAAACATATAAAACACAAGAAGCTAATAGAATTGCAAAACCAAAGGTGCGGGTACTCAATGATCTTACCGAGACCAGAGCTCCTGGAGTCAAATCAGCAAGAACACGATGACAGGGATAAAATAAACAAATCAAGCTTTTAGGTTCTTAAACAAGATTTCCCCATAAACCTTCATAAACTCTTAAACCCCTGCCACCGTCGTGCTACCAAAAAAAATCAAACTGAGCCTGAATTATTTTCATGTTTGTCGTGTTCTTTGACTTTCATAGTTCCATTTTATTTCAATCATTTCAATGAGAATTTTATAAAATTTTGTAAAGAATTACAAAATTTGGACCGTTGTAAGATCAAAATTATGTCGGAAATTAAAAACAATTCCATACCCTCTAATGTCTTTATTTCTTCAGATAAATGTATTTTTTCCGTTTAAAAGGACACCCTACTAGCAATTTTATAATAATTTGATATTACATCGAAATAATTTTTATAAGAAATTTATTAAATTCCGTCTCAAATATTAATGTTTTCGGATCAAAATTACAACATTAATCTAAAACACGCCATTCCCCTTAGATTTTCTATGTTCATTCCCCTTAAATTTTCTATGTCCATTCCCCTAAAATTTTCTATGGGTTCAGATATTTTAAAAATTCATTTTTTGCCTGAGAGGACACCCTCCAAACCAAATCAAACTCATTATATTGATGTTTTAATGGAAAACACGACCCTTACTGTTAATTTCTTGTTCCATCTTAAATGACACAATTCTAGCTATATAAAAATCATTTTATTAGAAAAAGTACGTTTTCCTATGATTTAATTGTTATTTTTGGCGAACACTAGCCAATTTGATCGAAATTTGACTCAATTGTTTCATTTTTAAATAATATAAAGTCAAGCGCGCATTGCATCCGAGACGAGGTTAAAGACTGAATATTTATAAGCACATAATAAAATCCAACAGTTCATTATGGCAAGCGGTTTGCACAATTAATCCAATTAATATTGTTATTCAGTGTCCAATTACTATAGATATCGGTCCGATAACCATAGTTATTGACGATAACTAGGGTTACCGCCCGATAACCATAGTTATCAGTGTAACCCCTATTTCACGTACATAACTATAGTTCTTGGTTCGAGAACTATGGATATCGCCGAAAACTATAGTTACCAACTGAAAACCGTTGTTCTCGGCTTTAACCGTGGTTACCGGGAGAGAACTAGGGTTATCACCAGTAACAATAGTTAATCAGAATTATTGTGCAACTGGCAAAAAAAAACCCTCAAGATATTGATCAGTATCCTAAGTTATCGACTTTCCATAGTAACCATATGACCAGCAGTTTGCAAAGTAAATCTGATAACTATAGTTATCGACCAATAACTATAGATACCAGTCCAAAACCATATATATTGACGATAACTAGGGTTACCGGCAAGTAACCATGGTTATTGGGGAAAACCTTAGTTCTCGGCCGTTAACCATAGTCTGTAACTATTGAACAATAATTGCGATAACTATAGTTATTGGTAAAACCTAGTTATTGCATGAGAACGTGGGTTTCCCCCGAGAACTATGGTTTTTAGTTGGTAACTATAGTTTTCGGCGATAAATGAAGTTTTCGATCCAATAACTATAGTAGTTGACGATAACTATGGTTATCGGCCAAGAACTAATGTTTATACCAAATATTGGTTACTGGGTGGTAACCACAGTATTTTTCAATAACTATGGTTATGGGACCGGTATCAATAGTTATTGGTCGATAACCATAGATATCGGATTTATTGTGCAAACCGCTTGCCATATGTTTTTATAACAAATTCTTTTCACAGCTCATAACATAAAATTATTTGTGAGGAAGGAAGACTGAGAGTTGGTAGATATTGACAAATTAGTATCTATCCTTGCCATTTGATTCTTTCGTGTTTGTTTTTGTTGTCGTTGTTTTGTTGTTGTTATTGTTTACTTTTCGTCAAGCAGGTGGGTTGTTTGATGTTGTTTCACCAAGGCAACTTGAACATGTTAGTTATAGTAAGTTAGTAATACTGCGTGTTAGACAATCAGAACTTAGTGTTGTAAGTCGAGGTTGATACCACCTAGAACCAGGGCTTATGACCATAAAAGTAAATCTGGTGACCAGTCTAAAATCCCAAGCATCTGATTGGCTGAAATGGCGATTGGTCACCATTTCAGCCAATCAGATACTTGAGATTTGAGACAGATATCCAATCTTGGTATTATGATCTTTTGCGCTGGTTTGACTTTGGATAAGCAAATGATAGAGCGACCTGAGCTGATTGGTCGCCATTTCAGCCAATGAGATGCTTGAGATTTGAGACTGGTTTCCCTGCTCAGTTTTATAACCTTGGGCACTGATCCCATCAGTTACTTTTAACTCCATATGTATATATAAGGGTTTTATTGCGTGTGAAATCAGTATAGATCCAGATCAGCTGAAACATTCTTGTCATCTGATCTAGATCTACACTGATTGCTTCTGTTCAAGGGTTTTATTGCGTGTGAAACCAGTATAGATCCAGATCAGCTGAAACATCCTTGACATCTGATCTAGATCTACACTGGTTGTTTCTTGGTCAGAAAAAAACATGATGATTTAAAACAGCTAACAGTGTAGATCGTGATCATAAGGCACGGATATGCCACCGCTTGCCCATGGGATAATAGCCATATCACACGGAGTAAATGTTTAATATAAGATGTCACGCCCTTAAAGTGGACATTTTATTATTGACCATCCTGTTGCCTTTTGACATCGCGCTTCTTAACGAATCGAATACAAACATTTAAGTCTATCACTCTGTACAAATAGTTTTATTTATTTTTTTGTAGTCTCCATTTCAGCCAATCAGATCCTTGAGTTTTGAGACTGGTTTCCAAGCTTAATCTATAACCCTGGAGGCTGGAAAATCTCTAGTTTCGCTCTTAAAGACTCGAGCTAAACGAAGAAGTGAAAACAAAACTTATAGGAACAGCATTTATGGGCCAATGTGATCTGCTTTTGTTAGGTTTTCTTTTGATATTGTTGTTTTACTTAAACTGACAAAAGTTACAAGCACGGATATAAATATATACCCATATAACAAGTTATATTAATGTCTGGATTTGCTCAATCCAAAAAAGTTAGAAAGCAGTCATTCAATAATTTATGTTCATTTAACCTATCATGCTCACAGAAAATTTATCACTTGTTCCTGGGTATATTTTTGTGTTAACGTATGAAATAAAAATGTCGCCAATTAACGCCGTTGAGACACCGACGCAAAGACCACCAAATATAGTCATTATGAAAACGTAAACATGTCTAAGGTAAAGGTAACCCGCTGCTTGTGAACCAATTCTAGAACCTATGTACGAACCGGCTAAACCTGTTTGAAAAGTTACAAAACATCTTACAATGCAGAACGCGTGATTTTTTGAACTGATTATTCCATAGAAAATAAATCCAAAAGTGAGTAGGAGAGATATGATCCCAATATAGCATAAAACTTTACTCATTATGTTAATCCGTACATTGGTTCTTCCCGATGATTTTACAATGCTTTGAAACACGCGTATCTTATAAGAATCATTCAAATACCGAAAATCGAGTTCTTGAGATTTGTTATACATCCGTGTAGTATATTTCGCCACAAGCTCTGAAAATGTTGGAGCTTTGCTTTTGATTAGTTTAGAAAAAGCTAAAGCTGTCGGACTCATTCTTTCACGCGTCTTTTCCATCCAAACATTTCGCAACTTTGAAGCTTTAAGAGCGGCTCCTTTCCAAACGTCAATATGTTGGCATGGTGACAAGAGTTCGGCGTTCTTTGAATCGTTGTATATGCCGTCTGCTGTTTTCTGTGTGATCTCGATGTAGTGATCTCGCAGACGAGAATTTCGGATACCTTCTAAGGCAAGCTTTGCTGAATTCCCAGCAAAATCACTCATCTGCAAGAGGAAAGAAAGCTGATTAAAACTTACCTTCAAAAAGAAACGAAAAGTTCAACAAAAGAAAATGTTAAACATTATCAAGAAATGCGAAATAACAATTCGTAGTCGTCGTTACAATAATAATGATGATGATGATGATGATGATAATAATAATAATAATAATAATAATAATAATAATAATAATAATAATAATAATAATAATCTAAAACAACAGGAAATAACACATAAAACTTAAACTTCAAATAAAATTTTACCTTGTGTAAGTCCAAGAAGTCTATAATTTTATCCTTACTCTTTGTAAGAAATGAACTTACATAAAGGTTAAAACTACTACTTACATAAACTTCTTGATTAATTGTTTTAACGCTCAGCTAATTAGTCAAATCACACAATGGTGTGCACTTATATTTAGTATACAATAGAGAATTTCAGTTTAAATTTTCTATCCAGACTATTAATATAAACTGAAATTAGTCACGAACACAAATATAAGTATGCTGCTGTGTGGGCTGAATTAATATTGTATATTAACCACCGCCCTCAACAAATGTTTATATGTTAAAAAGTACTGTAATTTAGGTTAAAAAAAAGATTAAAGTTAAAGAGGGTAGTATATTAGTCCAGGGTCTATTCACTGGTAGACCCTGGGCCCACGATCATAAAACACAGATTGGAGACCAGTCCCAAGTCTCAAGCATCTGATTAGCTGAAGTAGCGATCAGTCGCCATTTCAGCAAATCAAATTCTTGACATTATAGACTGGTCTCCAGATTTAGTTTTATGATCTTGGGCACAGGAGGCTAATATCATCTTCCTTAACTTGTTCAAAATCATTTTCTCAATCAAATCTCAAAGTTTTAAGATTGGATTCACAAGTATACAAACGATAATTCACAATGAACAACATCTGTGTCGAATCTTTACAATTACGTTTCATGAAAAAAAAAACAGCACCAAAAGAAGAGAGCATTTCCTTTAACAACTTTACACAATGTATGAGCAAGCTTTATTTTGGATACTGAAAAGGGCGAACACTAATTAAAGTTTCCGAGTTACTTACACATGACAAAGACCAGTCTCCTAGCCATGGGCTGTACAATGACGTCTACACAGCGCACCGACTTGTTTACTTGCAACATCAAACACTAAGGTGTTTATTAGTTGTTAACATTCATTAATGTATGGGCAGCCAATAACGCAAAATAATGAAGAACTTAACTTAATTTTAATAATTTTTGCGCAATTCAAATCAAACTCTTCCAATTTAATTTAATTTGGTGTATTGCCATTAGTCAGTGAAACATTTTGCTCAATGCGAGAAACTTCTTATCAACTCAAAGCATACACACGAAAATAGTTCATGAATTAATAAGAGAAAACATATGAAACACAAAATTCAATCCGCTTGGGAACTTTCGCTACACACAGAACAAGCCTATATTCTAGCAATTTTTTATGATGGAAGAATAGGACCTTAATGAAAAACAAAACGAGAATATATAAATGATTTCGTTTTATTATATATTACTCAGTTCAGGACTTTTGTGTCGTCTTACCTTGATGATGCCGCCGAAGAGAGCAAAATAAAGGGGCCGTTTTCGCCCCTCGTGTCCAAGTTATTTATCCCCCGCCAAAGGCGAGGGGGATATTAGAAATGCCCTTCGTCCGTGCGTCCGTGCGTGTGTCCGAAACAATTTTGTCCGGAGCATATCTACAAAACTACTTGAGGGATTTTATTTAAACTTCATACACTGTCAGAGCACATTGGTAGGTAGTGCAGTGTGCAAGAACAATAACTCTACATTCCCCATTTTTAGAGTTATTCCCCTTTATCAGAATTACTTGATAAATTTTGTCCGGAGCATAACTCCAAAACTACTTGAGGGATTTTATTCAAATTTCATATACTGACAGAGCACATTGGTAGGCAGTGCAGTGTGCAAATTCTTTTCCCACTTACTTGAAAACTGTACTCAGCATGACCATAACTATATGGCATTTTAAGGATTTCCTCTCCAGGTAAATTATACGAAAGTAAAACCTTCAGGTAACTTATTTCCGGCGGGGGGGGGGGGATTAACCATGTGTAACATGGCTCTTGTTATATTTGGCTGTACAATAAAGCGGACGTGTTCATATTAATTATATTATTTAAATTATTATCTTAAATGAACATTTCACGTTCAAAATAGTATCATACTCATAAATCAAATTGATTTCTCAATTGTGTGTGAGCAACGTCAAAGGAAACTGAGAAAGAAAAAACGATATAATTGATGACGATACAACGTCAAAATGAAACAAATTCTCGATGATTTAATTTAAAAAGGAATTATATCGATCTTTGTAATTTAATCATAAATCACGGTGATATTTATTTTTTTTCAGTTTCGATTATGGGTAAAATGTACTTTCATTCCGTATGATTAAAGTAAACAAATAGAATTGAATTCCAAAGAATATGTATGTTCAGAATAATGTATTTGTACACTCGTACATCATGTATTTATGATTTGAGTGAATAAAGTTATGTTCTGTTCTGTTCTGTTCCAAGTATTTAAACTTTATTGTTACAGTACGTTTTCATCACACTTCATAACCGGCAACGAAACTTTATGGGAAACATCAATACCAAGAGGAGATGCGCATATCGTTGTCTTGTTCCGGTCAGACCCTTTAACAAATTGTTATGGCCCTTTCATAACTCATGCATCATACAAATAGATAAGTATTCGTTTCCGCACTATTTCTCTGCAACAGCTGGATGGATTTCAACGAAACTTTCTGGGAACCATCAATTCCAAGAGGAGATGCGCATATCGTCGTCTTGTTCCGGTCAGACCGTTTAACACAGTTATGACCCGTTGATAACTTATGCATTATGCAAATAGAGCAGTATTCGTTTCCGCGCTATTCCTCTGCAACAGCTGGATGGATTTCAACGAAACTTTCTGGGAACCATCAATACCAAGCGGAGATGCGCATATCGTCGTCTTGTTCTTGTCAGTTCCGGTCACACCTTTTAACACAGAGTTTTGGCCCTTTGATAATTTATGCACCTATTTATTGCGACTGTCTCCTTGAATTCAAAAATACTTTATGAGAACCATCAATATGAGAAGGACTTTTGCATCTCATTTATATGTCCTGATAATACTATTTATCTTTGAGTTTTGATATCTGAATTTTTATAATGATTTCATAAATTGATGAATTTTCTCATCATAAACTGGTTTTCATTGTACGAAATACCTGGCCATGAACAATAAAAAGGATATTATTAAAGGTAATTCTGTTTCTTCTTTTAAGAAGAAATTGTTGTGTTAGAAATAACCAGTACTCGGCGGGGGATATAAATTCAATGAATTTGCCTAATTCTTCCAATTTTGACCTTAAACTTGGTATTTTTTGGATAAATAAACGATATGCGGTCTTAAACTTTGTCATTATGCAGTTCGTACACCCACCCGTAAAAATAAATATTAGCTTCGACTAAAACATGTTGTTTAATGTGAATAAATGTGCAATATATAACTGTCGGCTATTTTCTATTTTCAGCGGATCTGCTGAAGCATGTGCGCTCTGCTGCGACATGCGCCGGTTATGTACTATGTAGTGTGGATTTTTCGAACGAAATCTTTTTTTCCCAACATTATTTCCAAAAAAAAAAAAACAGGCTTTCAATTTCACACTCTAATTACACCTCCTCCATGTGCATTCCTATCTTTTCTCCATAAGTGATAGTCATCTACTAAAAAGAGTGGGTTCACATTAATGTTATTTGTTTAGTTTCAAAGAAAGAACTCGTGTGCCGATGTTCATGCGTTGAAGGTGTCGGCAACAATGTGAGCCCAATGGTATATATATGCACGCTAAACAGACTATAGGCGAAAACAAGCTTAAAATCTTCGAATTGAGAGAACTTTATGCTCAAATCTCAGGTATCTCTCGTCCACACATGCGCGCTTAACAGGCTATATGTGTGAACAAGCTTAAAATCTTCCGTAAGAGAGAACTTTATGCTCAAAGCTCAGGTATCTCTCAAAGTTGGAGGATTTATGCTCAGCCACGAGACAAACTCGTGTGCCAAATTTCATGCGTCAAAGGTGAACCATGTGAACCCAGTGGTATACTAGTAATCAATTTATCTTGAGTACAGAACTAGATCAGATGACATGGTTTTGTTAGCTGATCTGGATCTACACTCGTTGCACA
This sequence comes from Corbicula japonica, assembly GCA_038501625.1. NCBI lineage: Eukaryota > Metazoa > Mollusca > Bivalvia > Venerida > Cyrenidae > Corbicula > Corbicula japonica. Next base: position 1,591,515 of record JAZAYU010000033.1, read on the forward strand.
TGCGATAAAAAGCGTATATATGGAGGAGGAAAGGGTTATAAATGACCCCACTATTTGAATGAGTTTGATTTAAAGTATGCCTTTTTTGCAGTGTTGGCTGCCCTTATTAATGTAAATGGTGCGTCATGCCAGTGTGTGCTTAAACATAATAATACATAGGTTGAGACAAAGGGATAAATATATATGCCATATCCCCATGAAATCAGTGTCTGATGTCAAACTTAACCCTTTACTTAATCTAGATCAACTGTCATATCTGTGCCTTCTGATCAGGATCTACACTGTTTGCTATTAGATTCATTAGGTTATGTCTAATGTGCCACCTGATCTGGAACTACAATGGGCATACATGCATTAAACCCATATATATGGAGTGATATGTTTAGGATAAATTTTTCTATTTTTGATATTTCTGTTAGGAACAACAAAATGAGCAAAATTTTGTGTAAAATATATTTCAAATAAAATTACTTAGGCCTATAGAAATGTTTTCATTTATCATAACCTTAACAAGAGTAATGTAAAGAATCTCAAAATATACAAAATATTAGCAAACTGTTTTAATCGGTGATGATACAGGTAAAAAATGCAACAACTATAACATGAAATAAAAAATGGCTTTTAAATTCTTGACATGTATCTTAATTACTTATCACATCTAGTTTCACAATAAATGTTATCCAACAAATGCTTAACAAAGGAATAGTTTATAATTCAGTCACTTTATGATTGTACAATGCATTTAACAAGTTTAAATACCAAGTGATGTTAACTCTTTCCTCCTTATATAGCATTTTTACATATGGATAGCCAGTGTAGATCCAGACCAGCCACTGAACCAGCACATCCATGCTGTCTAATCAGGACTTGCACTGGTAGCATCTTGGTCAGAAATAACCTAATAAATCAAAAAGCAAACAGTGCAGATCCTGATCAGATGGTAAGGATATACTGGCTGATCTGGATCTACACTGTTTGCCCATACAATAAAAGGCATATTAAATGAAGTAAAGGGTAAACATCCCAGGTTCAATTTAAACTTAAAATTTTCTGAATTCAACAAGAGCAACACACAAAAGTACTTAGTGCAAAGCAAAACAATTTTTTATTCAAAGAATAAGAATATAAATCTGTGCCCAAGGTTATAAAACTGAGTGTGGAAACCAGTCTCAAATCTCAAGCATCTGATTGGCGACCTGTCGCCATTTCAGCCAATCAGATGCTTGAGATTTGAGACTGGTTTCCAATCTTAGTTTTATAACCTTCAGTCCTGATTATTAAAAAGAATAGTTTTAATTGTTCTCAAGGAGAAAGACAATCTGTTTTAATAATTGTTTCATTATAAAACAAGACAGCCATGATGGATCTGAAGCATTCACATGAAGACAGTAACACCCAATCAAGCTTTACCCTTTACTCCATATATAAACATTTTAATTCATGTGCAATCAGTGTAGATCCAGATCAGATGACACATCCAGCCAGATGATGAGGATCTTCACCGTTTGCTTTCTGGTTAGAAATACCCTTATAAATCAAAAAGCAAACAGTGCAGATCCTGATCAGATGGCACTGATGTGCTGGCCGATCTGGATCTTAACTGTTCACCCAAGTAATAAAGGTGTATTGATGGAGTAAAGGGTTAAGAAAAAAATTTAAAATATGAATCATAACCACACTGTAAATATTTAAGGAATGATTCTTATTTTGGTGCGGTTCATGCAGATTGGACGTGCACGCGGGAGCTGGCAAATCCATAAAGCGCGCTAGCGCTTTATGGTAAATTTGCCAGCTCTCGCGTGCACGTCCAATCTGCATGAACCGCACCAAAATAAGAATCATTTCTTATATATACATTTTATTCATTTTTTTCTTTAAATAAACTTAAGTCGAACGCTTTCAAAAATTAGTATTAAGTGAAAAGGGGGAGTAATACGTGGGAGTTTTCAATAGTAACAGCCATGACGTTACTGACGTCATTACGGGTCATGCGGTTCATGCAAAATGAACCGAATTTTTTTAAACGAAGAAATCAATAGGAATGTAAATATAATCCTTTTAAACAGGAAAACTTAAAAATTTGGTAAGCGGGCTCTAATTTGCTGTTTTTGCCCTTTACTCCATAGATACGCGTTTATCATGTGGTCAAACAGTGTAGATCCAGATCAGCCGGCAAATCCATGCTGTCTGATCAAAATCTGTACTGTTTGCTTTTAGATTCACTAGGTTATTTCTGACCAATTTGTGACCAGTGCACATCCAGATCAAACAGCACGGATGTGCCAGCTGATCTGGATCAACACTGGTCACACACATGTTAAAAATGCCTATGTATGGAGTATAGTATTAAGACTCACAATAAAGACAATAAGGTTTAGCAGAGTTCATTATATAGGACCATGAAAACCAGTCAGATATCTGGATATCAAGACTATGTAAAATAGCATTATAACAATAAAAAAAACATGGAATGCATCGAAGGGACTTTCATTTGATCTTTTTTATCACAGAGATGAATACAATGATCACCTAAAACATCTAAAAAGCTACAATAACTAACTGAGAATATAACATAAAATGTTAGTGGCATGTTCAAAAATAACTAAAAAACTACAGATGGCTAAGTTTAAGGAATATACAGTACATCTCAAAATATAGTTGGTGTAAATGTTCATAAAATATGTAGAATCTCGCTATCTTCTGGAATGTGTTACAGGGGATTTCACTTTAAGTATGAACAGAAATATTTAAGGAATGATTCATATTTTGGTGCGGTTCATGCAGATTGGACGTGCACGCGAGAGCTGGCAAATCCATAAAGCGCGCTAGCGCTTTATGGTAAATTTGCCAGCTCTCGCGTGCACGTCCAATCTGCATGAACCGCACCAAAATAAGAATCATTACTTATATTTACATTTTATTCATTTTTTTCTTTAAATAAACTTAAGTCGAACGCTTTCAAAAATTAGTATTAAGTGAAAAGGGGGAGTAATACGTGGGAGTTTTCAATAGTAACAGCCATGACGTTACTGACGTCATTACGGATCATGCGGTTCATGCAAAATGAACCGAATTTTTTTAAACGAAGAAATCAATAGGAATGTAAATATTACATATTAAAATGAGTATTTTCAGGGAAATATTATGCCAAGTTACTTGCAAATAAAGTTCATGTGTAATACAGTCAATCTATCCTTACTAGAATTTTCATTACTTGTAAATAACATATACAATTCCATTGTAGCACGACAAATGTGCTGGTTCAACATGGACGCTTTATCGCAATGATTTAAGCCATGTCAAGTTATGTATTGTAACACATTGTGAGTTTTGTTTTATTTAATCCTTTACTTGTTTATATAAGGGCTATCTTGTGTACTACCAGTCGATCAGGGTTGAAGGTTATAAAGCTGAGTTTGGAAACCAGTCTCAAATCTCAAGCATCTGATTGGCTGAAATGGCGACCAGTCGCCATTTCAGCCAATCAGATGCTTGAGATTTGAGACTGGTTTCCATGCTCAGTTTTATAACCTTGGGCACAGATGGCACATCTGTGCTAACTGATCTGGATCCACACTTTTCCATACCTGGTTATTAACAACATAATGAATCAAAAGCCTACAGTGCAGATCAGATGGCATGGATGTGCCGACTGATATGGATCTACACTGTTCACATATGGGATAACAGCCATATCCCATGGAGGGAAAGTTTTAAGGGATTATATTGGAACAATCAGTTTTGGTTTATAAGCCTGTTATAGTGGAAAAAAAACATATTGTCATGTTAAACAATAAACTATATATGTCAATAAATTCTTATTGACCAAATTCTTATTCTTGTTTTCTGTTGTTCAGTAAAGAAACATATGTTAAAGAAGGATTTCTGTTTTTACCAGTATATTAAAATACATAATAGTACCCATCTACACTGAAACAAGCACACTGTAAAAATGAACATTAACTTTATAATAAATTGTCATGAAAAACCAAACATCATTTTATAATACCCTGTTCTTGTTTGTTTTAATTGAGAATTTTGCTGACAACTGCATTGACAGGCAATTAATCAAATGAAATTACAGTGAATACCAGACTGCTCCTAAGATATAGATCAACCCTGTTTGCTTCTTGCTCAGAAAAAACTTGATGAATCTAAAAGCAAGCAGTGTGGTCTCGATCAGACTGCAAAGGTGTGCAGGCTGATCTGGATCTACACTGGATCTTAACTGGTAGCACATAGGATATAAGCTATATCCATGGAGAAATGGGTAAATATTGTTACATATTTTCTAAAGAACAGTAAGATTTTTCCAATAAAATGTTTACGGTATTGAGTCCCAAAGGCATAGTTATGTAGGTGAAAACGTTCAATGTGTACATCTATCAAACCTGGGATTATTACATTATACATTGTTATTGTAATTGATTAAATTACTACATATTAATTATGGCACAAATGGTAATCAATTACATTTATTAAATTATGTATCATAAAAGTGGCCTTAAAGGTACCAAATGTTACAAAGGACTCCAATATATTAGAATATAATAATAATAATCTCTGTAAATTTCCGGGTCCATGTAATTTAACATAAAACTAAGACTGGAGATAAGTCTTGAAATGTTAAATTGCCATTGGTCAGTTTTTCAAACTAAAAATTTTAACCAATGAATTCGGCTTGAGCTTGGAGACTGGTTTCCAGTCAAAGTTTACCAGAACATATGCACTGTAAAGTTGTTGTTTTGAATTTTCTCAGTTTTAGAACCTTGGTACCAGAAAGCTGATTCTGACACTGTGGTTCCAGTGCGTCTCCAGTAATGATGAATGAAAACACTGATGATAGTTTATAAATGCTGATATGTTCATATCCTCCAGTCAGGCGGAGTTTATAAATGCTGCTATACTTTATGTCCTCTCCAGTCAGGCCAAGTAAGTTCTACTTCTTGTAATGAGTATGTTGCTCTGCCTGAAAATCAAATCACAAATTAATCATGGGGGAAAATAAATTGTGAATTTCAAGGAAATTTAAGCTTCATAATAGTAACCATTGCAGAATTGTATAAAGTAAACAAACTTAATAAAAGAATGACAGTATTGTTTTTACATTTAACCAATTCTGAACTTATAATTTGCACTCCACAAAATAAATTCAGTGTCCAAGAACATGTATAACATGATTTTTTTAACCTACAAATGTTACAGTTGTCAATATAACTTGGTTCACTCTTGCAATCACATATTGATGTTTATACATCAATGAATTTCTCAGATGTTTTGACGAAAAAAATCCTCAAAAGATTATGTTTATTACATAAATGAACCATAAATTCTTTTGTTAAGGGTATTTACAATTATAGGAAAAGTTGAAGCCAATATTTGAAATCATAAAATATTTATCTTTTTCAAAATATCCACATATATTTGTTATGAAACTTTATCAACAAGGACATTTACCAAGAAAATTCTTACAATCATGTTTAAACAAGTAAATCTGTGAGCTAATGCTCACTTGTGATACCCCCGCTGCGAGTATACAGAAATAATGTTCACATCTTTTTAAAATGCGACACAAATTGTGCAATTATGTCATCTATATATAAAAATCTAAGTATTCGGTGAACAGGAAGTAGGTGAGCAAGGAGCATTAAATCGCTTTACACCATATGGGAATATATGATAAAGCAATAAGGGAAATATCAGGCTGCTGCATGTTTCAGTTGCTAAGAAAACTATAATGGAAATTGTGCATGTATGTTAACTATGTGCACAAATCTAAGTATTCCGTAAACAAGAAGTAGATGAGCAAGGAGCATAAAATCGCTTTACACCATATGGGACTATAGGATAAAGCATTATGCAAAAAATCAGGCTGCTGCATGTTATAGTTGCTTAGAAAACTGCAACGGAAATTGTGCATGTATGTCAACTATGTGTAAAAATCTAAGTATTTGGTGAACAGGAAGTAGATGAGCAAGGAGCATAAAATCACTTTACACCATATGGGACTATAGGATAAAGCATTATGCAAAAAATCAGGCTGCTGCATGTTATAGTTGCTTTGAAAACTGCGACGGAAATTGTGCATGTATGTCAACAATGTGTAAAAATCTAAGTATTTGGTGAACAGGAAGTAGATGAGCAAGGAGCATAAAATCACTTTACACCATATGGGACTATAGGATAAAGCATTATGCAAAATATCAGGCTGCTGCATGTTATAGTTGCTTAGAAAACTTCGACGGAAATTGTGCATGTATGTCAACTATGTGTAAAAATCTAAGTATTTGGTGAACAGGAAGTAGGTGAGCAAGGAGCATAAAATCGCTTTACACCATATGGGACTATAGGATAAAGCATTATGCAAAATATCAGGCTGCTGCATGTTATAGTTGCTTAGAAAACTTCGACAGAAATTGTGCATGTATGTCAACTATGTGTGAAAATCTAAGTATTTGGTGAACAAGCAGTAGGTGAGCAAGGAGCATAAAATCACTTTACACCATATGGGACTATAGGATAAAGCATTATGCATAATATCAGGCTGCTGAATGTTATAGTTGCTTAGAAAACTGTGACGGAAAATTAACATGCCCTTTGGTTGATGTAATGCACCTTTATAGTAACAAAACCTAAAATATTCAGCAAACAGGAAGTAGATGAGCAAGGAGCATGAAATTGCTTTACACCATATGGGACTATAGGATAAAGCAATATGCATAATATCAGGTTGCTGCATGTTATAGTTGCTTAGAAAACTGCGACGGAAAATTAACATGCCTTTTGGTCGATGTAATGCACCTTCATAGTAACAAAATCTAAAAATATGCGGCAAACAGGAAGTAGTTGAGCAAGGAGCATGAAATTGCTTTACACCATATGGGACTATAGGATAAAGCAATATGCAAAATATCAGGCTGCTGCATGTTATAGTTGCTGAGAAAACTGCGACGGAAATTTTGTTACGGACGGACGGACGGACGGACGAACGGACAAGGGTAAAACAGTATACCCCCCTCTTCTTCGAAGCGGGGGTATAAATATTGTGAGTACAGTTAATTTTATGGAGTGAACATATTGCAAAACTAGAATTAAAAAATATGTTGCCAGGTATTCAGTTTGCACTACGACGACTCCATCTCTTACAGGCCAAAAGTGGTTGGGCTTTCTGAATGGGATAAATATCTGGCTATGCCAGAAATATGTCAAAATGAATCCTATACAATAAAAGCTTTACATTTAAGGATTGAATCAATCTTTGGTGGTTTTTATTTGAGTATGGAAAACCTTTGGTTTGTTTAAAGTCTGTGAAGCCGAACAATCCAACTGTTTTCCATACCCAAATGAAAACCATAAAATATGGATTCAATCCTTATATTTAGACTCATTTATAATCTCATTAATTCAGAAATAACTAGAAGGACTAGTGATATTATGGCTTTTTCAAATGGCTGTTGGAAAAGCTACGTTGACGACAAAGTGAATGACAGCACGCTTTTTCAGTAACTCGTGGCAAAACGTGTGTGCTTGGTGATGTCACACGTCTAAACATCTTGCAACTTCCAATAAATTGTGAACAGCTCAACTGTAACCACGCATTTTAAAGTACCGGTAATATGTCACACTGTTTATCATCAGAAAATATGGTTCGTTAGATGAATAAGACTTCATCGTCGATGATGAAGTTGAATTGTAAATAATGTAAAATGTTGTAGAATAAATAATAATTGTTCGAAGTGATTGAATACTTACAACGGCATGATACCTTACCTGAAAAAAAGTACTACATCCAAGTACAACAACAAAGATCATCAACCTTTTTTATTACTGTTATTATTAACCCTTTCCTCCATATAATTTTATACTCCTTTTTAAACATGTGCGAACAGTGTAGAACCAGATCGGCCGGCACATCCATGCCGTCTGATCAGCTGGTGGCATTTTGTTCAGAGATAAGCTAATGAATTATAAAGCGAAAAGTTTAGATCCTGATGAGACGGCACATATGTGATGGCTGATCTGGATCTAAACTGTTTGCCCTAGCAATAAAGATATATCTATGGAGGAAAGGGTCAGAGCAACCTAATTTATTACTACATGTATTATTAAAGTTAACAAGTACCTGACTGTTGAGTAATCGTTGATATGCTTCATCAGGCCTCTTCGGTAACGGTCTACCAGACATTCCTGGGGGTTTAGCAAAACTGAAAATAACCAAATAATACATTATTTAACCCTTTCCTGTACAGACACACCTTTAATGCTAGGGCGAACAGTTTAGATCCAGATCAGCCGGCACATCCGTGCTGTCTGATCAGGATCTAAACTGTTCGCTTTTTGATTCATTAGGTTATTTCTGGCCAAAATGCGACCAGTGCAGATCCAGATCAGACGGCACGGATGTGCCGGCTGATCTGGATCTACACTGGTCGCACATGCGTAAAAAAGCGTATCTATACAGGAAAGGGTTAATATAATTACTTAAATGTTGTAGTTTAAATTCATCTCTTTAGCAACCTAATTGTTGTAATACAAAAGTTTAGATATAGGTTGTTAAATTCATCTTGGACAATGATGACCCATTTTTTTGTTTGTAAATCATAAAATTATTTTATTTCCACACTCACTGTTATGGTTTTCAATGAAGTGCAAATGCATCATGATGCAAGACCTGTCTTAATCAGGGGTTTATGATGACCTTTTCAAGCCTTGGTAAAGACATGAAAAACACCAATCTGGTGTGAAAAATGCACTCTGAAGTTTTAAGAACCTAAATCAATACCTCCTGGATACCCAATTTTAGACTGACTAAAAAAAAACATAAGCAGATAAATTATGGCAGTTATAAAACTGAGACTTGCAGACTGGAAACCAGCGATAAATCTAAAGCTTTTGATTGGTAAGTTCTTAGACTGTTCTGAATTTCAACCAATCAGATAGCTATAATTTCAGACTGGTCTTGAACTATAGTTTTTGTACTGATTTTGACTGGTTTACCTATAGCTTCTGTCTGGCACTGGTGGTGGTGGTGAGAAGTCTGATGGCGGTGGAGGTAATGGCCGCATACTCTCCCTTATGCCAACCTGCTTTCCTGTTTTCTGCAACAATATTTGTACAGGTTCATTTTTAATCGGATGCCAATTTATCCAAATATTACAAGGCTCTTCACAGTTTAATTGAAAGTTTCGGTAGATATGCATCTTTATTACAAAGGTATTAAACTTTTTCCTCCATAAATGCATGTGTGACTACAGTAGAAACGTGCTGTATGATCAGGATCTGCACTGGTCGCTTTTTGGTCTGATATAACCTAATAAATCAAATAGCAAACAGTGCAGATCCTGATCAGACGGCACAGATGTGCCAGCTCATCTGGATCAACACTGGCCGCACATGCGTAAAAATGCGTATTTAGGGAAAAAAGGGTTAAAATAGTACTAAAACCAAGTTCCATAAATTCAACACCAGAATTAATGACTCAATGATTTTTATATGGCATATAACTTGATAGTACTTTGTTCCATTGCCCTATTCCATTGCCAAACTTTTGTGAAACAGACTGCACATTTCCTCCTTTTATATAAAGTATTATACTATTTTCACCCAAAAGGTTAAAAATCAGTAAGAAACTACTGTATTGCTAATGATACTCAGTCACTTATTAACTTTGGAAATTATGTTATGAAGTAATATTGTATAAAATCCAGCACATGTTTGATGATGATATGTCTTAGAACCTCAACAAGATTAAAATTATCTTCAAACAGAGGAGAGCTAATAGACATTTAGCACAGCAAGTTGATGAAATCTTGACAAAACAAAATCATAAACAAAATTTGCCATTAAACAACAAAAAATATCTCCATTACAAGGAGTGCCTCAGGTCTACAAAGTGTAAAACATATGCCTACATACCAGTTTAACTTAGTTTAAATATCAAGTATTAGTTAATTAAGAAATAATCAATGGCTTCAGGTGAATTATCACAGGATAATTCACGGGGCGGAGTTCAAATGCGTAAGGATATATCACGAGGGGCGTAGCCCCGAGTGATATATATCTACGCAGGTGAACGAAGCCTCGTGAATTATCCTGACAGTGTGATAATTCACCGGAAACTATTGATTATTTCAATTCTAACACAACACATCTGACTCAATCAGCGAAATAATCATAACTCAATTTTAGCGCATTGTAATAAACGCACATGGGTTTTAAGGTCGGCAGTTTGTGTTTACTCCCTAAACATCTCCATAATTCAAAAACTGATAACAATTAAAAGATTAAATAACAAACTTGAATACATGTCCATCCAACCGCGCATCCAGCACTCTCCAGTCCTCGTTTGAACCGTATTTGTCATTCCAACGGTTTAATACACCAGGAAATAACACGTAAACAACGGAAATGACGCAAAATAGCGGAAAATAATTATAGTATTTTATCTAAATATATAAAATAAACATTATTCTATTACTGTGGTATCATCATATTACGCGCGGGTAAAAATTTCGCGTATTATGTGCTTTCTTAAATGCGCGAAATTAAATCCCAGCAAAAAATACAATTATCACGTGATAAGTTTATACCGACAGGTATTTAGTAATAGCCGTGCCCACGCGCGGTGAATTATCATGTAGTAATTCACAGCAAATTCATTCGGAAAAATGTCAAGGTGTGTTAGAATTATTGTTAGCTTATACAAGTAGGGTGAATTGTCTTTAAAATTGAAATATGACTATGTTACCTGTCTTTTGATTTGTTCTTCAAGAGTAAAGTAGAACCTCTCATTAACCAGTTCACCATAATCACATTCACCCGCCTCCTGCAAACATACCAAACATTCCATTAGTTCATTGGTCCTCTAAGAAATAACAGTTGTATTCTAGAACTATTTTGTTTACCCTTTCCTCCAGATACATCTTTATTGCATGGCCGAACAGTTTAGATCCAGATCAGCCGGCACATCGGTGCAATCTGATCAGGATCTAAACTGTTCGCTTTCTGATTTTTTATATTATTTCTGAATAAAATGCAATGATAACTTGATAACTATGTGATCTACACTGGTAGCACAAGCATAAAAATGCGAATGTATGGAGGAAAGGGTTAAAGTCGTAAAAATAGCTCAAGTCATGTGCAAATATAATATATATGCAAAATGTTAATTTTGTACTCTTTTAACAATAAAAACCATTAATTTAACCCTTGACTACAGATTCTAAAATTTCAAAATCCCAATCGGACATTGGCGCTAAAATTGACATTTCGCCGACTTCCGGTCCGCACGAACAGTGACTTCCGGTACCCGCGTTCAGCGTATTTCACTCTTCTGACCCCCAGTCCATTTCTCTATCTGGCATATTTTCTGGTCGGCGATATCCTACAACCTTTCAACAGATAAATGGTTTTCGAGCTGTAGACCGAAAAATTCTTTGATCAATTTTTAAGAACGGCACGCGACATTTGAAGTTTACGGCAATCGGCGTCTTTGTTGTAATACACAAGCATTCCATGCATTTAAAACGTGACGTAATGGTTCAAAACAGTTATCTTCAGCAGTGTTCATAGCGATTGTGAAGTGGATTATTTAGTTATTTAAAATGTTTTATCTCTCGGAATTTCGGGAGGCAAGTATTCGCTTTACGTTAATATGCATTGATCACACCATGTAACACTATATTTTAATTGTTTGAAATATTATTCTTTTCTTTACCGGATGTAGTAATTTTTGAATCTACGAACTTACAAGAGAGTGCGTATGCAACATTACTCAGAGTTGGAAATAAATGTTGATTACGTAGATTTTTTTAAATTTGAAATTTATTTGAATCGTTATATGCCTAAGTAAGCAAGCCAGTAACTCGAATTTTTTCACATTTAAGTATATATTCATTTGAGCCATTTCAAATTTGTTGTGAAATGCTAACAGTTCAAGTAAAATTCTCATGATATAAGTTTTCTTTAAATTTGATAAACAGCAATTTTCGGTAATCAGTCTTTTAGAATTACGCACATATCGGACAAACATGTCTGTCAATAAAATGCAAACTGTTTTATCGTTTACATTAATTAATACAACCATTAATTTTGTATTGCTATCTTAAATTCTCACTTCAAACAGCCTTTGACTGGCGCTTTCCATTTTTGGAAATTAAATAACCCGCCTGTTATTAAAATGAGATCGATCTCATCCCGTTTCATCTATGCCGCAGGATATTCACGGAACGTGTAGTCATGGTAGTCATGGTAGCAGAGTTGATAAGTCGATAATTGACAGGTTAATAGCTGATTAAGCTGTGAAAAAATGTACATGTAGGTAATTTTGTAACAGTTTGTAGGCCAATATTCATGACCGATGTTTTTAACCAATTTTAAAATTTCAATCGGACATTCTTCCCGAAAATCGGTCAATGACCGGCCTGCCGATAATTTTAGAATCCCTGATATATGTGTTTCATCGCATGTGCAAACAGTGTAGATCCAGATCAGCTTGCACATTTGTGCCATACTATCAGGATCTACACTGTTTGCTTATTGACAAAAAAACCCCTAATGAATCAAAAAGTGAACAGTGTAGATCTTGATCAGATGACACAAATGTGCTGGCTGATCTGGATCTACACTGTAAGCACACAAGATAAAACACTATTCTGGCTGCAGCATACCAGGTAGATTTCGGTCTCAAGTCCAAGAATCCAGTGTCTTGAATGTACACATTGTCAAAAGTGCACTCATTAAAACAATTCCCAAGGTGTATATATGAAGGAAAGAGTTAAAGTAAGAACATGTCAGTTTGCACTCAATCCGGATGAGATAGCCAAGGAAATATAACAGTTCACCAGAAACTTATCCCCTAAAGATCCTAGTGAACATTGAACTTGCAATTGTCACAATGTTACAAAATATATTGACACATAGTCAACTGTCAAACAACTTTTTCAGTGCATCTAATGTAAAATTTGATAACATTGTAAAATACTTAGTAAAAAACATACCGGCAATTTTAAATCTCTTTTGTTCAATTATCAAATTTTAAACAAAAGTTGATTTACACTTTGTAATGTAAATTTTGATTGAAATGTAAGTTACTAAGTAGCAAACATAAAAGCAATATTAAATCTCTTTTGTTAAATTTTCTATCAAGCAATACTTTAATTACATTAATTTAGTAAAAAAATAGCATGAAACCTCATGACTTTCAGACTAAATATTTTTCCATAAAAAACAGTATAGTTTGATCCACAGTTTTTGCAAATTTTTAATAATTTTAATGTCAAAAAGGAAAAAAGACAAGTTATATATCTGAAAATGTTCTGTGTGATGGAGGGAGCAGGAGGGAAAGCACAGACTAACCGTGTTAGTATGCCAGTGTGGTGGGTTTGCAATGATAACTTGACAAATATGTGATCCTATATCATAGTTATTAAACAATAACCTTCAGCCCTGTTGGCTGACATTGAGTTGAGTCTCTAAACTGACCAATAACAAGCTTCAGATGTGATACCGGTCTCAGTGTTATAACCTCATCACCCAGGCTAAGATCATAAAATTGAGACTGAAGATATGTTTTAAATCTTTTGCATCTGACTGATTGAAATTGAGACAGGTCTCTAAATGGACCGATGAAAAGCTTGAGTTCAGAAACTGGTTTCTAACCTCAATATTAGGTTCTTGGGCCCTTGGGATGCATTGCGGTGCATTATGTCAAGTCGTATGGCAGTGTGTTCTATCCCAGACTCAATACTGTTCCACTTTCACCCTCAGGTAAGCTTTGACTTCTTTACTTCCTGGACACGGCCCATTTTTGACTAGGGCTGAAGGTTATAAAACTGTGTTTGGAAACCAGTCTCAAATCTCAAGCATCTGATTGACCAGTCACCATTTCAACCAATGCGATGCTTGAGATTTGAGACATGCTCAGTTTTAAAACCTGGGGCACAGTATTTATCCAAACTGTAGTATGATCAGGATCTAAACAGTTCATTTTTCAGTCAAAAATAGCCTAAGGAATCAAAACATGGACTACCAGTGATGAGGTTCCTCATCAGAATTCACGGATGTGCAGGCTGATCTGGATCTATACTAGACATACATGGGATATAAGCCTTATCTATGAAGTAAAGGGTTATTAACATAAATGTAGGAAAATACTTCTGGCAACTAAACATATATATGAATGCAAGGTCAATACAGGGATCTGTATGTAGCAAAGCCAGATCAAAGGTCCAGAGTTTATGTGGACAAGAATCCACCAGGTAAACAATGACATCAATTCAAGCCATCTTGGAACACATGCACAACTTTCCAGAAACACTGTACGTGAAGCACAAAATCTGCACTCAACTTTAGAATGTAACTTACCTTTTCATTCTAGGACAGTTTGGAAAATGCCAAAAGATCAATAAAAGTAATAATTTAAATACTTGTTTTTATTCACTGATAATTACATGAAATACTCTGCAACTAAAAACCTGATGAATATTTATCTATTGGGTCAAAGATCATAAATGAAATGAGATCAGTCTAAAAACTCGATTGTTCATTTTGGAGAAAGCATTAAATTTCATCTGCCCGAGATTCCCCTAGACTGGTCTCCAGTCATGGTTGTAAATGATCCTTGATCTTCGTGGTTAACCCTTTCCTCCATAGACAAACCGTTATTGCACGGATGAACCGTTTAGATCTAGACCAGCTGGCACATCCGTTCCATCTGATCAGGATCTAAACTGTTTGCTTTTTGATTTGTTAGGTTATTTCTGACCAAAATGCGACCAGTGCTGATCCTGATCACACGGCAGGGATGTGCCGGCTGATCTGGATCTAAACTGGTCACACATGCTAAAAATGCATATTAATGGAGGAAAGGGTTAACTATATTATCTAGCATCTGTGGGAGGTGTCTTACTATCATATTGAAGCTGCATATTCTAAAATTACAGCAAAACCAAAGTATTACCAAATCTTCAGTGCTCTGTGAAGCCAATAAGGAAAACCAGTTAACTGATCTTTTAAATCAAATTTAATATTTTTACCATTCTTAAATACATTCAAGCAAATAGATTTAAAAAAAAATTAAGACTGCAAATTTTCAAATCCAACCATTCTTGCAAAACAAGATTTGTTTAAGCTTTGATTTATAATCGAGATTCTATAAGGTTTTTGCATACACCTCTATTCTGCAATAAAAAATACATGCTTTATACAGTAAAATCCATTTTTAATTTTTAGGGTACTATTAAACAAATTTAAATCACACATTGTAAAATTCACAGTGGAAACTTTGTGGGTGATTTTTGTTCCAGGGCAAAAAAAAGGTAACTGAGATGTTCGAGATAGGAAACCCAAGAAAAGTTGTTGTATGACAAATATACTCAAGGAATAAAAAACGCAGGGTAGACTTTTTAAGATGATTCTAGTTTTCCCATTTTATGCTTTCTGCGGGAGACACAAGCCCATTATGTGACATTTGATACAGTACCGCCTTCCCTATAACCTAGGGGGTTGCTTGAATGATTTTCATTGTTTTTGATCAACATGTTTGCAAGATTTTGCATATAATGTCACCCTGCATTGGCCGAATTATGTAGACCAAAACAAATTATGTTTTTGCAAAAATAATTGTTATGATTTTTTATTGAACAAAAATAATATCAATTTAATTAAGATCATTTTTAACAAATTTTACAATTATGATTTCTTGCCTTTTCAAAGCCAATTGGCAGTTTATCCAGTGACATCTCTTAATGAACAGTTAACATGCGTAATTCAATGCTTTGATGAAACAAGGGATAAATTTATAACCTACCTGACCACAGCAGTCTGTTAAGTAGCCTGACCAATTAGATAACTTGTTCTGGAAAAACAAAAGCAAAACATTACATAAAATATGGACACCAACATAATTGGAAAGCTCTTTTTATTTTACAACTGTTAACCCTTTCCTCCATATATATGCATTTTTACACATGTGCAACCAGTGTAGATCCAGATCAGCCGGCACATCCGTGCTGTCTGATCAGGATCTGCACTGGTCGCATTTTGGTCAGAAATAACCTAATGAATCAAAAAGTGAACTGTTAAGATCCTGATCAGACAGCACAGATGTGCTGGCTGATATTTTATAACTGATATTTTCACAAGGGGCTATGCCATGAGTAAAAATTACATTCGGGTGTTCAAAAGTGAAATGAAATCAATATTTCACTGAAACAAATTTTCTTTTTGTGTTGGGTTTTCTTGTCACACAATTCTGAAGAATAAGAATTGGCAGTTACTAGTTCAAGAAAGTAGTTCAGCAAAAACAGTGAAAATAAAATGGCATTCCAGAATTTTTTTTAAAAAGTGAAAATACCAATTTTATTTTACAGAGAAAGAGACTTAGAACTCACTGGAAAACATAAAAGAAGTGTAAATTCTGACTTACATTGATGTGAAACTCAATCAGATCTTTCAAGGTTTTGTGGACCTTTGTTTCACCAACAATGATGAACTTCTTGTTCCGCAGCTGATCAATCATGTAATGTCGTACACGCTGCTCAGCTCTAAAATACAAATAAGGCAATAACTTTATTTTTTATACCTGCTTATCCATAGAAATACGTTTATTGAATAGGTAAACAGTTTATCCAGATTTGCTGGCACATCTGTGCCATCTTATCAGGTCAACAATGTTTGCCGTCTGATTTATAAGGTTATTTTTGACCATGTTGTGGCCAGTGCAGACAGCATCAGATCCAGATCAGACAGCATAGATATGCCAGCTAATCTGGAACTTCACTGGTTGCACATGCCTTAAAACACGTATATATGGAGTTCAAGGGTTAAAACAGACATGCTCTCTTTTCCTTTTGCTTTTTCATTATGTGGGGAGGCTGTCCTGTTGTCTGTATGTGGCTGTTCTTGATATGCAAGGTTCACATTTTATGAGGAATCAGAATACAATTATCAGAAACTTTAACAATACTAGCATGACTCCCTCAAATGGGACTTTAACCTTAAGAATTTGTCGCCCTAATGACCATGTTGTCATAAGCAAAATAATTTGAGTGTTAAATGAAGAAATATCAAGAAATTGCAAATTTACATCCAATGTTTTGTTTTCGTGGCAGACATATGGATGGACTGACAAAGTGATGCTTATAAGTATCAGGTTTTCTTTGAAAGGGCGACATAAAAATCAGTCTGACTTTAAACTGGATCCAAATGACTAAAACTATTTTTAATTACTTACTTAAATGATAGCGTGTAACCAAATCTGCTTTCACTGACACGTACAAGGTAAGTTCCAACTGGTTTGTTTCGTAATAAATCTTCAGATTGTCTGAAAACATTACATTAAACATTACAGATTTTCAGATCGTCTGAAAACATTACCGTAAACACTACAGATTTTCAGATTGTCTGAAAACATTACAGTAAACATTACAGATTTTCAGATTTCTGAAAACATTACAGTAAACATTACAAAATTTCAGATTGTCTGAAAACATTACAGTAATCATTAAAGATTAATACAGGTTTCTATATACCTCATGGTAAAATCCAATCTGTTACCAATGGTAGGCATTTACTAAGTTCATTTTAATTTAATAGTGAACCAAATTTATTTCACTGAATTACTGAAATTTCTTAATGAATTAAATGGTTTCAAACAGCAAATTATTATCTTAATTTTCTTTGTTGTTCTCATTGGTACCTGGGTGGTTAATTATATTTTCCCAATCAATTACTCATAATTACTGTATACAAAAGTAGTATGTGAAGTGACACTGTAACATCAGACACAAATTCATAATTTTTATGACATTTCATGCAAATATTCTGTCTCAATCACCAAATTATGAATTAAAAGAAAACAAGAAGTAATATTTTGTGTGCAAGATAGAAATACATGTTGATTATATTCAGTGCAAGATAGAATATTCAGTGCAAGATAGAAATATATTCACTTGTAAACTTTGGAATAACTTATATTCAGTTTGTAGCTTTGCTTTTAAAAATACTTATTCTAATGCTCTGGCAGAAATGTATTTTTCTAAGTGATTGTTAAAAAAAACAAATATCCTCTAAATTAAACAATCACAATCAATCTTAAAACCAGATGGCCTGATGGCAGTCATAGTATACAAGTCTGTTTCCAGACTCAGTTTCATCATCTTTCACCCTGTTCAACCTGTCAAAAATTTCAAAGGTTCACCGTCATAAAATTGAGATTGAGACCAATCTAGGAAAGAGATTTAGACCAGGCTATGAAAAAAGAGATTGAGACCAGTCTATGAAAAACAGATTGAGACCAGTCTATGAAAATGTGATTGAGACCAGTCTAGGAAAATGAGATTGAGACCAGTCTAGGAAAATGAGAATGAGACCAGTCTAGGAAAATGAGAATGAGACCAGTCTAGGAAAAAGAGATTGAGACCAGTCTATTAAAAAGAGATTAAGACCAATCAAGAAAATGAGATTGAGACCAGTCTACAAAAATGAGATTTAGACCAGTCTAGGAAAATGAGAATGGGACCAGTCTAGGAAAAAGAGATTAAGAATAGTCTAGAAAAATGAGACTGAGGCCAGTCTAGGATTAAAGGAGACTGACACCAGTCTAGGAAACAATCATTTGATTGGTTAGTAAAGAGAATGGAATAAATTTCAATTAATCATCAGCTCAAGACTGGGTAGAATGTGTCTTAAGGTGTTTTTTTAATGATCTAATGCCTGGTAATCTAGAAGCAATACCTTCTGGAGATGACTCCATGGAACCAGCTGGCTATTAAGTTCTGCTGAGAGGGGTCGTAAATCTGTGTAGCCTGGGTTTCATGAAACCACTCGATGGAAGCTTTCTTGTCACCAGGATGTTGAGTGGATGATACTGGAGTAAAATCATCATCAGAAAACCCATCATCATCACTGTCACTTGCCTGTAGGTAACAAAAACAATAAATTATGAGGCTTTGGCAAAAAGAATTTTCTCGTTGTCAAATAATTTTTCATCTTCATCATCTCCATCTTCAAATTTCTGAAATTCTGATATCTATATTTCAATGGAAAATTGCAAAGAAAAGACTCCAAATCTGTATTTTTTATCAAGAAATTGTTTGCACTAAGGTAATGTTATATGCTTATTATGTTTGTTAAGCTATGAATTACATGTATATGTTTCCCATTTGATGAATATATGCTTGTTACTACTGAGTACTGCATGTTAAGCTTTCTTCACTTACAGACATTTTCTTCAGGAAAAATACACAATAGTGACTTCATACTGATGAATTTGTAAATGGGCTGTATAAAAAACTGATATCAATCTCAACAATAAGAAACCATCATATCCAAGAAACTGAATTGCATTATGTCAAAATTTTTAATCTACCTGAAAATTCAAATTTGCATATTAAGTTTAGCCTACCATTACCCTTTACTCCATATGTTCATGTTTTGTAAAATAAGGAACCAGTGTAAATCCAGTGCCCAAGGTTATAAAACTGAGCATGGAAACCAGTCTCAAATCTCAAGCATCTGATTGGCTGAAATGGCGACTGGTCGCCATTTCAGCCAATCAGATGCTTGAGATTTGAGACTGGTTTCCAAACTCAGTTTTATAACCTTCAACCCTGATGATCAGCACACTGCCCATGTGATAAAAGTCCTATCTTATTTGCCAGTACCTGTGTGCCAGAGTCGACAAGTTGCTTTGACGGCTCAAGGTAGTCCCTTTTATCAGCTGATGTTACGCTAATGCCTGAAGATGACAAGTCTTTGTAAGGGAAGTCTGGAACTGGTGGTGGTGGACCGGGCAAAACAACACTATCAACACGACCAAAAAAACCTGAAACATAATACGGTAAATGTAATACAACTGTACTTCCAAATGCCATCAGGATCTTAGAAGTGTAAGCTCTGAAATAAAATTTAGTCTTGCAAATTTAAAAGGTGGTAACAACTAATAATGCAGTGTGACATAGCCAAAAATGTCTTTGAGTTCTCTTAGTGTTAAAACTGATTCCATTTCCTTATTTTCGAACTATACATTACATATGGGCTACTTGTTGCTTTATGTGCATTTCTAAATAAAGTAAAAAAACATAAAATATTGAATGTTTTAACCATCGCTAAGCATGGCATACTGGTACTCAAATACCCACACGATACACTGACAAACGTGAGCAAAATAAAACCAGTATATATGGACCAAAATGTAAAGAAATGAAATGATTGTCATGCGCTGATGAGCACAATAAAACATTTATTAACCCTTTCCTCCATATATACTCATTTTTACGCATGTGCAACCAGTGTAGAGCCAGATCAGCCGGAACATCCTTGCTATCTAATCAGGATCTGCACTGGTCGCATTTTGGTCAGAAATAACCTAAAGAATCATAAAGTGCACAGTGCAGATCCTGATCAAATGCCACAGATGTGCCAGCTGATCTGGATCTACACTGTTCGCCCATGCAATAAAGGTATGTCTATGGAGGAAAGGATTAAATCCTTAAATTTTTTTATAAGCCCCATATTTATTTTAAAAGCAGAGCCTCCTTCACCTTGCCACCTTATCTAGTAACAACAACTTACAGCAATATACACTTCACAAGTCACAAAAAAACAGTAGCACTAATCCTTTATTCTACCTATTAATCCTTACTTTACCAACAATTCATTTCTTGTGAATATAAGCAATACTTTTTAAAAGGCATAACCATTGTAGAGCAGGAATATAATATGTTATTGGCATGGTATTTATTGATTTGTTAACACCAGTTTCAACCAATGAAATTGTCATTAATGTGCAAATTTTGAATTTTAAAGTGACAATAGGCTGAATTAAGCAGCTGAAACTATATTCTGAAGCCTTTACACCATAATAAAATTTATAAACAGCTACATTTTTTTTTCAACATTTAACTATTTATAAAACAAACAGCTGTCCTCAAATTTATAAAATGTATTTGTATTTGAAACTCATTTTCAGTATCATTGACAAAATGCATCATTTGTTCATTTATGCTTGTGAAATTGATTTTCTGCAAAATAAAAGATGGGAGAGTTTTGCTGCCCATTACAAAGTCAGAAATTGATTTCAATGTCAGCACAGTGTCAGAAATTGATATTCAATGTCAACTTACAGTGTCAGAATTTAATATTATAAATGTCAGTTAACAATTTCCGAACATGATATTCAATGAAACCTTACAGTGTCAGAAATTGATATTCAATGTCAACTTACAGTTTTCAGAAATTGATATTCAATGTCAACTTACAGTTGTCAGAAATTGATATTCATTGTGAGCTTACAGTGTCAGAATTTGATATCCAATGTTAGCAAACAATGTCGGAACATGATATTCAATGTAAGCTTACAGTTTTAGAAATTGATATTCAATGTCAACTACTATGTCAGAACATGATATTAAATGGCAGCTTTCAGTGTTAGCAATTGATGAAAATGTTATTCATTCAATGTCAGCTAACAATGTCAGAAAATGATAACAATGTCAGCAATTTATACTCAATGTCAGCTTATGGTGTCAGAGTTTTATTCTTAAAACCATTTGATAATGAAAATCAATATCAAATAGTTTTGTGTACACATTATACAGGGCTCGGCATAAAATGACCTTTGCCCAAGTTGCAAGAGATAAGCAAGCTGTTTTTCCTCTAACCATTATCCACAGTGATGTGGGAAGTTACCTCATTTGTTGTATTAAATTTCTTCCTATAACAAAGACTTCCTGATAAAATATTCAACATAAACTTCAACATTTTCACTGATTTATATATCAAGAAGGCTGGCAAAGAGCTATTGAGAATAAAATACAATTTTTTACATTATTTCTCAAAAACCAGCATTACTACTGTACATGTACTATATATGCTGGTGTTTTGTTGGCACATCAAATATTCATGCAAAGATATATACAATGAATTCATTTTATTCATTTTTTTTCATTTAGTATTAATTCTCATCGACTCCACAAACTGAAAACCCCATCAATATATATATGGTCATATGAAGTATAAATGCAAAATTTTATGACTGGTGAGAAATCCATAAAATTTAGTACTAAATGAATATTAATGAATTTTCATCGAAAATGAAGAATTTTAATCATAGCTAAATGAATTTATACGAGTAGTTATGTGTTCACTGACTAGTTAACAGCACTATGGGCAGCCTCCAAATTGACTTTGTGGTTTAGGTTGGTGACTGATATTGTCATAACCCAGTGAATACAATATATAGTCACATCCTGCAAAAATGTCTTTTTGGAAAGATTATGTAATTCCTTAAAATTATATGAAGAAAGTTGAGGAGACAACTTTATTCGTTAGCATGTATTTTGATATAATTATAATTACATGTAACAAAATCAACCAATTTTCTATGATAAAATAACGCAGACAGCACTAGTTAATTTCCAAACATAGGAACAATTTGAAATGTCACAAATATCACTGATGACACATTTTCCTGTGATGTGCTCAACAGATCTAGACTGAAGGTTATAAAGCTGAGATTGGAAACCAGTCTCAAATCTCAAGCACCTGATTGGCTGAAATGGCGACTGGTCGCCATTTCAGCCAATCAGATGCTTGAGATTTGAGACTGGTTTCCATGCTCAGTTTTATAACCTTGGGCACTAATTTTATAGCATTTTACCCTTTACTCCATATATATATGCATGTTTACACATGTGTGACCAGTGTAGATCCAGATCAGCCAGCATATTCCTGCCGTCTGATCAGGATCTGCACTGGTCGCATTTGTGTCAGAATTAACCTAACAAATAAAAAAGTGAACAGTTTTGATCCTGATCAGACGTCATAGAATGATGTGCCAGCTGATCTAGATCAAACTGTTAGCTCATGCAATAAAGGTGTATTTATGGAGGAAAGGGATAATGCAGGGACAAACTTCTGTGCAAATACTATGATTGACATTGTATGTATGGGCATAACTTGGCACAATAGTATCAACCTTTAAGACTCACCAGCTGCAAAGTAATTTTGCTGCGGTTATAATTAGCGTAAACTGCTAATTAGCTCAAAATTTGCAAAAATTGCAAAAATGAAACAGGGGCCTTAGATAAAAAAACAAAGATTGCATACCATTCTCAGATCTTAAGCATCTGGTTGGCTAAAATGGCTACTGATCTCTATTTCAGCCAATCAGATGCTTGAGATTTGAGAATGGTCTCCAAATTTAGTTTTATGATTTTGGGGCACAGCACAAAATAAAATGATAAAACAGCAAACCAAAAATGAGAAAAATGAAGTAAACAATTATGTCTGCTTACTCTTGGGAATAGCCTTGTCATTCTTCAATACTGTCTGTTGCTTGGTGAGGATCTCTGTCGAGAGACCTTCTATCTGGGCCAGGAGAGCTGCCACCTTGTCAGCTTGTTGCCTAGCAACAGCTAGTCTGCGAGCTGCCTGGCGACGACCCAGAAATCCTCTAATCACCCTCTGCAACATCATGAACAAAGATATATAACAGATATTTAGGATTTAACACTGATGAACATTAATTACTTACCAGGCTCCAAGATTAAACACCCCTAGATCATGAGTTTGAGTGGAAGAAACTGAGTTGTCTCGAGTGTCTCAATAACAGTCATCAACTAACATTTTGACAGTTTCCTAGGCAACTGTAGCCTCATCACAAATATCCCAGATATTTCAGGGAAAAATATTATACCACTGTAAAGTATTTGATAAGCAGAGTTTACCTTATTAAATAAAGCCAAAATAAAATTCTTCAACAAGAAAATGTGTTTTTTCTCTTAATAAATACATTTTATTGACAGCATTTACCTGAATATGGATAGCAGATATCCCCATTTTTTCCAGCACATCTGCTATCTGGTCTATATGGAAATACTTCAGGAAGACCTTTGTCTTGCCCACCTGCCAGCCCTGGATCCCGGTTGCTTTAAGGATTTTGATGCAGTTGTCACGGGTACCAGCCAAGTCAGGCTTACACAATATCACCTTGTATCTACAACAACATAATCCTTCAAAAGGTTGTATTGGAATTACCTTCCAATGGAAATTTCAATGAAAATGCTTCAAATCATATTCGTGATAATTAATTTTTTTGTGCCAACTGAACTGGATCTGCACTGTTCGCCTATTGGTAAGAAATAACCTTATAAATCAAACAGATCCTGATCTGATGGCAAGGATGTGCCATCTGAACTGAATCCACACTGTTGGCCCATGCTATACTGGCATATATATGGAGGAAAGTGTTAACTTGTGACTTATTCACAGTTCATGCAAAACAATCAAATCATGTAAACAGATGTTCATGTCGGAGTATTTAAAACTTAGTGAGATACCATGTGACTTACTTCTTCACAAACTCCTCAAATGAAGGTCTGACAGCAAACCCCTCTCTTCTTATCTTGGTTGTCTCCAGCATACCGGTGTACAACAACTGCAACATAATGCAACATGTTACTGGAGGTGGGAATCTATACCTGTTAAACAGCAGTGTAACTGTTTCACTTTCTTATGTATGAAAGCAACATTAATTTAAACACTTTCCAAAAATAAAAAATGACAGTTCCAAGCTCAGTATGTTCTGCTGCTGTTTTTGTTAATTTCAAGTTTTATGACCCTTACACCTTGGAAGGACGACATTTTTGTTTGGATTAACCCTTTCCTCCATAGACACACCTTTCTTGCGTGGGCACTGTTCGCTTTATGATTTGTTAGCTTATTTCTGACCAAAATGCGACCAGTGCAGATCCTGATCAGATGACAGGGATGTGCCAGCTGATTGGATCTACAATGGTCACTCATGCGTAAAAATGTGTAAATATGGAGGAAAGGGTTAAAAATAAATTCGGTAAGATATGATCTTCCCATCTCTTGACTCTGCTACAGTTTACAGTGTGTGTGAAGGGCTGCAATAAGAAATATTATTTTTAATTCCAGTGTAATACCGTTCAATCTCTTAACCTTTTGCTACATAAATACAAGTTATCACATGGGCAAACAGTGTGGAGTCAGATCAGCCAGCACATCCCTGCCATCTGATCTGGATCTACACTGTTTGTTTTGGTTCATTAGGTTATTTCTGACCAAGAATCAGTGTAAATCCAGATCGAACAGCACAGATGTTAGGCCTATCCCTTATAAGGATTAAAGAGGACAATATTATGTGAACGAGGTGAAATTCAGATAACACAGTGATACCAATTTATTAAAGTTATTTATTCAAGTTCACCAGGAGGTAAGTTAAAAATGATGTCAAATTAATAGGTTTTACAACAGGAACCTTTGCTGAATCTCCATATATGTGCATTTTACCAGTGCATATTCAGATTAGCCAAACCATTCAAGCCATTTGATCTGGATCCAAGCTGTTCACTTTTTGGTCAGCAATAACCTAATCAATCAAAAAGCTAACAGTGCAGATTCAATATGTTGGCTGATCTGGATCTACACATTTTGCCAATGCTATAAAGGCGTATCTATGGAGTAAAGGGTAAAGATAGTATACCTGTTGCTGGATATATTTCTGGTCAAAGCAGTTGGGAGCCTTCACATGGTTTGGCTTCAGACATCGGACAAAGATGGGTGATGCTGCTGTCATCCTTTCCATCAAAATCTGCAGTGAATTCTGTCAACAACAAATGAAGTTTCAATGAAATAAAAGTATTTTCCTATACTTTGTTCATTAAACACTAAAGATGCATTCTGTTCCTCTGTATAATGCCTGCAGTCTTTAGGAATCTGACAATCGTTATTGTTGAAGAAAAAATACTACCAAATACTGTGGATGTACTTATGTTCATGGGCAAAAACTTTTGTGGTTTTCCATTAGACACCATTTTCGTGGGTTTCTTAATTTTGTCAAACTAAATTTACTAAACTGTTTTTATATTTGATTCTCTATTTCGTAGTGGTTTAAAATTCATGGATTAATTTCCCTGCAAAATCCATGAAAGTTATTACACCATGAATATTAATGATTTTACAGGACAAGATAAAATAATAAAGAACTTTTATTTTTTCTACAGTTTCAAAATTTTAGAATTTTTTGACACTGAAATTAAGTTAATAGACTGCTGCCTCTCCAATTATTTTCAAAGCCTGGTTCAGATCCATGTTCATAATATTTAAACATCCAAACCAAACATCTAAATCAACAGTTAGTTTTGTAAATGCACTTTTATAATGTACAATAAAGAATATAACAATATTTCAGTGTTATACATCAATCAGGTACATAATAGAAACTATCACCCTGAATCAAATTTGGCAGGTTAAACTACAAAGCTATTATTTTAACGGCAAAACAACCCAAAGTCAAATGAGTAGATTTTCTCCAATGCAGACAGGTCTATTGTAAACTCTGAGCTATGTAATACCTTGAACTGTCCTCCAACAGTAAGCCTCCTCTTTCGTGCTGCATCCAAACTTGGTCTGTGACCCTGAAATGTTTGATTGTACAAATGTCGCTGCAGCAATTCTTTACAGAAGACATGATCTGAACATCAGTCTGCAACTTGCTGCCAAGGCTAATACATGCACTGCACCAGTCTAAGTTCTCAAGCCTGTCATTGGTCAGTTTGTAGACTGTGCTTCATTTCAACCAATCAGATTGCAGTGATTGATATTGATATCCAGTCTCAGTTTTATAACCTTTTCCATTAGATCAAATCTTTTTCAAGTATTAGTTAGCCCTTTAATCCATATATAAGGCATTTGTAGCATGTGGGACCAAGGTAGATCGAAATCAGCCTGTACGTCCATGATGTCTGATCTTGATCTACACTGTTCGCTTATTGGTCAAAGAAAGAGGAATCTAAAAGCGCAAAGTGTAGATTCTGATATTTACATGAAATATACTCCAAAACTTTATGGTACAGTGTAATAAACGTATGGAATAGTAAACCAACAAACAATTTATACAGGCTGAAACCATACTGCAAAGC
The DNA here is from genome assembly GCA_038501625.1 of Corbicula japonica. NCBI lineage: Eukaryota > Metazoa > Mollusca > Bivalvia > Venerida > Cyrenidae > Corbicula > Corbicula japonica. Next base: position 1,618,463 of record JAZAYU010000033.1, read on the forward strand.
AATTATGAAGAAATCTTTAAATTTATTTTTCCTTTTTTCTTTGCTTATTTTCATGAATAAATAAGATAAAATATTGATAAAAAGAGACATATGAAAATTAATGTTGACACGTCTGACAATTGTAATATGAAACTGATACAGTAAGTTATACTAACTTTTCTAGTTTTCCTGGTTGACATTCGTGCCTGAAAAGCCAAACTTCCAGTTCGTGTAACCTGGGCTGAAATTACAACAACAATGCATTTACAGTTCTGCAAATAATTATTCAATCCATGCCATTGGTAAATGTTACAGACTTAACCCTTTACTCGATAGATACTCCTTGGCTGTGAGTGCGAACAGTGTAAATCCAGATCAGCTGGCACACTGATTGCCATCTTATCAGGATTCACACTGTTTGCATATTTATTCATTAGGTTATTTCTGACCATGATGCAAACAGTGCAGATGCAGATCAGATGGCACTGATGTTCTGGCTGATCTGGATCTACATTGGTCACATGTGTTAAAACATGTATATATTGAGTAAAGGGTTAAGGAAGCTGGCATTATTGACTGGCATTGGCCCAAATTTTAAAACTTACAGTAGAATTTTTTATACAGGCTAAATATTTGGTGTCAGTTTAATTTTAGCATTTTAATTCCCGCCAGTTATTTTGTGTTTGTTTATGCAATGCAGTTAAGCTGTTATCCCATTGTGAACTGTGTAGATCCAGATCAGCCAGCATATCTAGGCTGTCTTATTAGGATCTACACAGTTCACAATGACTCATGTTTATTTCTGACCTGATAGATTCATTGCTATAGCTGACCAAGAGGTGACCAGTGTAGATCCAGATAAAGTGTCATGGATGTGTCAGCTGATCGGGATCTACACTTTTCAGTTTTAGATTACTTTGTTATTTTTTGACTAAAAGACAACCAGTCTAGTTCCAGATCAGAAGGCTAAAATGTTCTAGCTGTTCTGGATCTACATAACACTGGTCACACATATGCACTAAATATTTAATTGAGTAGGCATAGTTAATAGAATGTGACATAATTATAATGGTACCTTTAAATATAGATTTTACTAGAGTATTTTTGCAGCTCTGCAACATCTCCATGACACCTGGAGGAAGTGTGTCCCTGTTCTTCTCAAGCCAACCATCAGCATTATATGTTACCTACAACACAACAATTCATACATAATTCTACTGCTTTAACCCTTTACTCTTTTTATACAACTTCAGATCAGCTGCTTCCATGCCACCTGATCAGGATCTACACTGTTCTTTGTAAGATAAATTAGCTAATTTCTGAACAAGAAGTGACCATCGTAGATCAAAATCAGATATCACTGGTCGCATATGCGAAATAACCCATACATGGAGTACATATTTATCATTAAGAAAATGATTAATAATGATTCGACATAATTTTGTCATAAAATATACTATATTTTTATTTGTGAACATGTAATTTTATAGTTTTTGTTCTTTTTGCCATTTTCATAGGTTCTTTATATCCACTGGTTATAATTTTCTAACCAATATTTATATAAAAATCTACAATAATTATTGTGAATCAACTGAACTGAACCCTGAATTCTAGAAAAATCTAACCGACATACATAGCTGAATATTCAGTAAGACACTATGTACCTTTCCAGCATAATGACTGATGGTAAACTTGCTGTCATTGGTGCTCTGTGGGGCTTTATAGCAGGCCACATTCTTGAACTTTTCATTAAACTTGAACACCAGGGTTTTATCTGTAGCCTTAAAAAGAAAACAATCATTATGCAATATCTTTGAAAAAAAAAACAAACATCAAGTTTAATACAACACATATTAACCCTTTACTCCATAGGATAAAGCTGTTATCCATGGGAGAACAGTGTAGATACAGAACAGCCGGCATATCCATGCTGTCTGATAAGGATCTACACTGTTCAATGGATTATTTCTGACCAAGTGGTGAACAGTGTAGATCCTTACCAGCTTGCACAGACGTGCCCACTGATCAGGATCTACAGTGTCTGAACACTTGATAAACCCTTAAATATGGAGTAAAGGGTTGACTATAACACACATTACATATCAATCTATTGTAGAACATATCACAGGGCAGACACTTTTCACAAAGGTGATAAAGAAAGCTTTGATTTATCTATGACAAAATTGTTGGTATTTGCATAAATTTCAAACTTATTGCCTTTCTCACCAAATTTCTTTAATGAATTTTACAAGGAACTGAATAATTGCTGATTAACCCTTTCCTTTCCTGTTTACGCCTTTATGGCTTAGGCAAAAAGAGCAGATCCAGACCAACTGGCACATCCCTGCTATCTGATCAGGATATACACTGTTCACTTTTTGATGTGTTAGGTTAATTCTGACAAAAATGTTAACAGTGTAAATTCTGATCAGATGTGCAGGCTGATCTAGATCTACACTGATTGCACATGTTATAAAATGTGTATATATACAGTAAAGGGTTATAGATGCTGATGAGTGACAGTCTTATGAACTTACCCTGAAAGAATATCAACTTGGAGCAAGGCAGAATCCACTCTACTCTTGGTAGAAACACTCACTGTATGGGTAGTATTTTCTTAACCCTTTCCACCATATATAGGCATTTTTACGCATGTGCGACCAGTCTAGATCCAGATCAGCCAGCACATCCATGCCATCTGATCAGGATCTGCACTGGTCACATTTTTGGTCATAATGCGAACAGTGCAGATCCTGATCAGATGGCATGGATGTGCCGGCTGATCTGGATCTACACTGTTTGCCAGCGCAATAAAGGTGTGTCAATGGAGGAAAGGGTTAAGGGTTAACACTTTCCTCCATGTATATGTAGGTGGGCATATCCATGCCGTCTGATCAGGATCTGCACTGGTCGCATTTTTGTCAGAAATAACCTAATGAGTCAAAAAGCGAACAGTTTAGATTCTGATCAGACGGCACGGATGTGCCCACACAATAAAGGAGTGTCTATGGCGGAAAGGGTTAAACCGTTTTGCTTTCACCCTTCAATGTATTTTTCTTTACTTTCTTGCAGCTGTTCTTGCAAGCATAGATTATTTCAATAGTTTACTTACCCTGGGGAACTTGCTTTCTTCATCTAGAATGGACAGAATGCCCACTGGTCGTCCCAGAAATAAATCCTGAAATATTTGGTTGATATGTTTAAATAGGATATATTACCCTACAAAACATCAATATCTCACTACCCTTCAGAAATGAAAGAAGAGTTTCAAATGCAGATCTAAAATCAAGGTTATAAAACAAAGATACATGTTCTAAAAGTGGCGTGATTGGTTGATTTTGAACGCTGCCTCAGAACTGACCTATAGCAAGCTAGATATCTAAGACCGGTTTTCAATCTATAACCTAAAGGCCAGCATCGAGGAAGAAAAATCAAGACTAGTAGAGTAGGGTGATGGAAATAGTCAATAGTAACAGGAAGATGGCCACTGGAAACTAGCAACTGAGGAAGACTTGTGAAAGATAGATCAAGGGAGATAACTGGAAAAGGCTTCATGGGAGAGCAGCCAATTCTGATCAGAAAGATAAGCCAGTTCACTTACCAATAGTGGCTGATTATCAACAAACTTGATCTCCTTCCAATCAATGCCTTCCCGACTGTATTCTTCTTGTTCTTGTTTAAATACATGCTGTAATATAGTTCAATTACAAATAACTTCCAGAAGTGAAAATTCAGATTATTACAATTAGTTTTGACATTTTAACTTGGTTTTATTTCATGTTGTAAATTACTGCAACAATAGTTCATTATAATTTTCTTAACATCCAAAAATCAGTCAGTAGTTGGGATTCTAACCCATACTAGTCTGATTCTGGTATAACCAGTTTTCCTATAAGTCAGTATGTTCCTTCAAAACACCAGTGTTACATCTGAACATGATTAGAAGCACTCAGTATCAAGTAAGAATTTTAATGAGAGTTCTTTGCAAAAATTGAGTTCGGCATGAAAACTAATGAGAAACAAAGCAGCCTTACACTCGTCAAAAGTTCTAAGTGCACACATTTCGATGTTGAATATCTCAAAGTAAAATTATCATAACTCAAAAAAAGTTTGACATTATGTTAAACATGATCAAACAATAAAAATTATTTGAAAACTGTGCATTTGTTTTACGTAGTACGTCATCTACGTCGGCACACGCCATTTATGCTTAATCCCCGTGCGGCAATCTAAATTGAACTTTTTACAACCGATTTTGTTTTCCACATGTTTATTGACACCTGACAATCTAAAAACACACATCAAAGTTTTATAACTATGGAACGTTTGACGACTGTTAGGCACGAAAGTGCCGTCAAAATGCTCTTAACTGGCACTAGTTTTAATTTGTTATAAAACATCCTGATGTTATTCGTAAATAAAAAATAAATGCTTCATTTTTGCATATTTATCATAATAAGAAAAAATTCTAATGAAATTATTTTCTAGATTGATAACATTGCTTACGTTGAACGTTGACGTTACTCTCTTACGTCTTTAAATATTTACGCAAAATAACGTAAAAACGAAAATTTGAGAATTGCATTTGTTTGATAAGTGCCCAATTATCAAAACTCTAAAACTTAAATTTAAAGAAATCAACTAAACTTCAAAACCGAATTAATCGAAAATCATGTTTATTCGGACAAAATACTGTCCGAATTACCGGTCTATTTTATCGAAATCAATACTTTTTTTCTTTTGAAAAGGCTGATACACATCTATCATAGAGAATTGCATCGTCCCAAATCGCTAGACCACTAAAAAACTTTTGGCGAAAACCAATTGTGAGGAAAATAGAATTTTCTCCTTGACATCCACATTTTCATGTTATGGATAAAATAGAAGAGAGCGTGTTAGCTCATCATCCCCATCAGACCATTACGAAGCTACAGGAAGTTATTTAAGTGCAATGAAATGACAAACCACAACATTTCCTTGAGACTTACATCAAATGTTGATAATAAAAAGATGAAAAAATGATCACAACTTATAGCGGATGATGCAACGATTATTTACTTGAGAACTGCAATCTGTGTACCAGTGAGCTGAACATGTTCTTATTTTTTAACTGCGCTAAGCAGATTCCAGTTAGTTTGTGTGGATTAATAGGATATTGATACTCCTTCATTATAATTTATAATATTATGAAAGATTCTATCAAATAGTTAGGAAAATCAACATTTATTAAGTGTGCACTTAGAACTTTTGACTAGTGTACAGTTTATTTTTTTCTTTATCCCGTTACTCCATGGATAAAGTTTTTATTCCAAGTGTGACCAGTATAGATCCAAATTAACTTCCACAATCCATCTGTGCAGTCTGATCAGGATCTACACTAGCTTTTTGAAGATTCATCTTGTTATTTCTGACCAAGAAGGAACAGTGTGGATTGTAATCAGATATGCAGCCTGATCAGGATCTACACTGTTGGCAATGGGATAAAAGCTGTATCACATGCAGTAAAGAGCTAACAAATCGGTAACAAAACCTGTGCATTGTAGACAAACCAAAAAAGTGTGACTAGAATTCCAATAGAAAATTACAAGCTGTAGATCTAGTCAAAAAATTTAAACAAGGGCAATAATCTTTTCCACAAGTTCCACATTTCCTCAAAGTTTGAAGCTGACATTAATTTTCTAATCCGATAATTAGCAAAATATTTCATATCCGGATGTTAGTGTAATTACTTACATGATTGAAGAAATATTGCAATTGTTCATTCGCCAAGTTGATACACGCCTGCTCAAAACTGTTCTTTTCAAAATGCTCAAAGCCAAATATATCCAGAATGCCAATTTCCTTTTGCTCGTGTGGCGGGACAATATGTGTTGGTGCAAGTAGCTGGTTTACTTTGTTTACTATCCAACCAAACAGGCGTCCATACAACACCTTAGCAATAGCATCTCTTGCCTCTGAAGAAATAAAATAAAAAATATCAATACTTCAACTGTGTGCTTCCCGGTGAGAAGTAACCTAATGAATTATGATTAGGCTAACAGTGTAGATCCTGATCATTGGTAATCCAAAAGATGAAGAAAGATTGCTATCTAAAACGGAAAAGAGCTTAGAAATGGCTTGATCAGCATGCATAGGCTCACTAAGAGCTTTTGAATCTAAATGGTCATATTGATCATTTTGGGGAGTTCTGCCAAATAATAGCCAAATACCCCTAATGTAAGGACAAAATGACCATTCAGCTAAAATAAAAGAAGTCTAAGTGAGTTGTATTGTCAATTTTAAGAATCAAAGGGTCATTTCTTGGGTCAAGTAGAACCCCTGTATGAGTTGTGGTTACCTTCAGCCTGTTGTTTTGTGTAGTGTCTGGTCACCTGTTCACCTCGTGTATGTGTGACAATGGAGGTCATGGTGCCCGCCAGATCCTGGTTATCAACACCGAGTAGTCTCTGAAAACATCAGGTCCCAAGATTATAAAACTGAGAATGGAAATCAGTCTCAAATCTCAAGGATCTGACTGGCTGAAATGGTGACTGATCACCATTTCAGCCAATCAGATGCTTAAGATTAGAGACTGGTTTCAAATCTCAGTTTTATAATCTTTAGCACAGAACAAAATGAACTGTGTCATATTAAATATCTTCATGCCTACAAAGAGTGGGATGCAATGGATGTATTAAGCATCTATTAAGCAATCCATAATTTCCATCTATATGCCTCAAGGACCATTCCTTATGTGAATAAAAATTGCCATTATAACCTATTTAAATTTTCATCAAATTCAAGTACGAAAATAGGCAAAATTCCTTTAATGCGATCTTAACCTATAGACTGCGGCATTACCTTGACTGTTTTGTGAAACGAGCAGCCCTAAATTGCTGACTATCCTAACCCTTTACTCCATGGGATATGGCTCCCATGTGCGAACAGCATAGATCCTGATCAGCCTGATCTGTGCCATATGATAAGGAATGACACTGTTCGCCTTTGATTTATTAGGTTATTTCTGGCCAAAAAACAAAAAATGACCAGTGTAGATCTAGACCAGATGGCATGTATGGGCCAGTTGATCTGGATCTATTCTGGTCACCTATGTGATAAAAGGCATATACATGTATATGGAGTAAAGGGTTAAAGAGTTGAACAAAAGCAACACTACCACAAGCTTGTCCTGAAAACACACTACATCCCTTATGAGAAACTATTGTAAATGTATATAAAGAAAAAAGGTTTTAAAATAGTATCACAGATAAGCAATCTTAGTTATGTCTGAGCCTAAGGTTATAAAACTGAGCATTAAAACCAGTCTCAAATCTCAAGCATTTGATTGGCTGAAATGGCGACCAGTCGTCATTTCAGCCAATCAGATGCTTGAGATTTGAGACTGGTTTCCAATCTCAGTTTTATAACCTTGGGACCTTGTGTAAACTTACAGCAACAATATCCACAGGTGTCATGTTGGAGATCTCAGCAGCATCTTTGTCATCCTCCTCAAATGTGACATTTCCAAGGTGAAGGACACTGGTTACCATGGTGAACATGTCATACTGCTCCTGCAATCCATTATAACAATATTGTGATTGTCGACCATGAGTTACAAGGCTTGTTGACTTTGCGATAAGTGTACATCCTGAATCAGTTCAAAAAGGATCTAAACTGTTTTCTGGATGCACGGTTAAGTTTACAAAATAAATGGAGTGTCTACATACCTCGTCTGTAAATCCAACAAGATCCAGTGCATTGAGCAGTTCCTCATACTTCAGTTTGGACGAAGCTTTATCCTTAGACACACCACCTGTTCCACATGCTAAATACCTAAACCAAATAACACATATGATTATAATCCTTTACTCCATGGATACAACATATTCCATGTGCAAAAGTTGATCCACATCAGCATGTACATCCAAACAGTCTGATCAGGAGATCCATTGTTCACTTTTAGACTCATTAGATTATTTCTTATCAAGAAGTGAATAGTGTAGATTCTGATCAGAATGCAGGTATGTGCACACTGATCTAGATCAGGTCCCCCATGGGAATCAGCCATATCCCACAAGATACAGGTAAAAGAGGCTTCCATTATGATGTTTTCTTTTTATTAACCCTTTCCTCCATAAATACGCATGTGCGACCAATGTAGATCCAGAACAGCCAGCACATCAGTGCTGTCTGATTAGGATCTGCACTGGTGGCATTTTGGTTAGAAATAACCTAACGAATCATAAAGCGAACAGTTCAGATCCTATCAGACGGTACAGATGTGCCGGCTGATCTGGATCTAAACTGTTCGCCCATGCAATAAAGGTGTATCTATGGAGGAAAGGGTTAATTAATTTATTAGTTTACTGGTTTCTGCAGCTCAAGACAATAACTGGTATCATTTTATTTCAAGCAGGTTTTATTTTCATATTTTGGCCAGTTGTGTGAAATTCAACACCAGGGAAATTTAACCTTGTAAAAATGTCTTAATAAAATATTACAATGGGGCAAATTAATGTACACATTAATATCTCATTTTCCTTTTTTGTCATGAAAAACATCCTGCACACTTAACTGATACAGCTAATTATTTGTGTGACTCTCACAAACTTTGTCAAAATAACAAAAAATTTAAGTACAAAAGGGGGAAATCACTTTGTGAAATATGACCTTCATCAACTGATTTTGTCTGTACCACAACCTTCTGTCATATAAAAAAATAAGAATATGAAGAAATGGCAATGTTATAGACAAAGTTAATAGCTTGCAACAAATATAAATACAAACAAAAGAATAATTCTGTCAAATGTGGCCTTCACTTACAGATTCTGTCTACACCACAACTTCTTGTCATAAGAAATTAAAATAAGTTTAAATAATGGAAAAGTTAAAGACAACATTAATATTTTGTGGCAAAAGTACCCACAAAAAATAATAATTCTGTGACCTTCACCTATAGATTATGTCTACACCACAATCTGTTATCATAATAAGTATACCTAAAGAAAATGTTAAGGTAAAATTTAAGCTAATTTTAAGTTTTCTTGCTTTCCTGTATTTTTCAGCAGCAGTTAGGCAGAAGATTTCTTGCTTAACTGTATTTATCAGCAGCAGTTAGGCAGAAGTTTTCTTGCTTAAGTTTCCTGTATTTATGAGCAGCAGTTAGGCAGAAGTTTCTTTGCTTACCTGTATTTATCAGCAGCAGAAAAGCAGAAGTTTTCTTGCTTACCTGTATTTATCAGCAGCAGTTAGGCAGAAGTTTCTTTGCTTATCTGTATTTTTCAGCAGCAGTTAGACAGAAGTGTTCCTGCTTACCTGTATTTATCAGCAGCAGTTAGGCAGAAGTTTCTTTGCTTACCTGTATTTATCAGCAGCAGTTAGACAGAAGTTTCTTTGCTTACCTGTATTTATCAGCAGCCGTTAGACAGAAGTTTCTTTGCTTACCAGTATTTATCAGCAGCCGTTAGACAGAAGTGTTCCTGCTTACCTGTATTTATCAGCAGCAGTTTGGCAGAAGTTTCTTTGCTTACCTGTATTTATCAGCAGCCGTTAGACAGAAGTGTTCCTGCTTACCTGTATTTATCAGCAGCCATTTGACAGAAGTGTTCCTGCTTACCTGTATTTATCAGCAGCAGTTTGGCAGAAGTTCCTTTGCTTACCTGTATTTATCAGCAGCCGTTAGACAGAAATGTTCCTGCTTGGATTTTGGCAGACCAGATAATATGTAGTAAAATATATGAAAGCTCTCTTCTCCAGGACTCTGGTACACCAGCCGAGACTTCTCCAATAAATATTCCGAAATTTTGGCTCCAAGTACTGTCAACAATTATACAAGAATAAAGTTATTTTAGGTCAGTTTCATTTGGGCATATTTTGAGCTTAATACAATACCCAGATTCAGGCCCTCAATCAAATTAATTGATCAAGCTTTGTCTAACACTAAAATTGAATATGCCAAAAATGGATAAATGATATAAGGAAAAACTTTAATAAACACAAGTCAATACAAGAGTTGTCCGAGGAGACAGCGCGCTAGACTATTCGAATCATTTGAAACAAATGCAGTTTGAAGACTAAAACAACAGCAACTATGGCCAAAAAGTCATGAGCATTCAGGAAAAATATAAACAAGTGAATAGAAAGGGAGAAAATTCTTTTCAAATAACAGAAATAACTCCTTAATGTATTATAAATATTAAACTGAAATTGGGAATAACTATGAAATATTTTTGTAAGAGTTAGAAAACTTGTTAGTAATTTATGATTGGAGACATTTACTTTTAGTTCAGTATCAATCACTTCAATAATGTTACAGCAAAAAAAAATCTCAAATAAAAAAATTGCTGAGTTTAAAAAGCATAGGTCTTGGTGAAAGTGATCTAGATTATGATGGTGGAAATGTTTTTTAGGTTTGAAGTTGATATCTGTATTAGTTCCAAAGTTATGGGCCAAGTGCATAAAAACTTGATCACAAAATCTATTTTAAAAAGTTTTGAATTATTGCAGCAGAGTTTTGGGTCTAGGTGGTTATGGTAAAGATTATCATAGTGACTATATATTCTAAGTTTGAAGTTGATATTTGAGGTAGTTTCAAAGTTATGGACACAGTGGATATTTTGGCTAATGCAAAAACTAAGTGAAAAAAGGGCATAACTTAAAGAAATATTTCCAATAGAGTTGTGGGTCTTGTTGATAATGATTTAGAAACTGATGGCAAACATATATTCTAAGTTTCAAAGTTATATCTCCAGTTGTTTCAAAGTTATGGGACAATTGCATAAGTGAAAAAGGAGCATAACTTAAAAAATATTGGTAGCAGAGTTATGGGTCTTGTTGATAATTATGTGGATTTTGATGGTGAATATATATTCTTAGTATGAAGGTGATAGCTCAAGTAGTTTTAAAGTGTGTATTTTGCTTAATACAAAATTTAAGAGAAAAAAGGGGCAAAAGTTGACAAATTTTGGAAGCAGGGTTATGGGTGTCATAGGGTATGATGTAGATTTATTGGAAGCAGGGTTATGGGTGTCATTGGGTATGATGTAGATTTTGATGGGGAATATATATTTCAAGTTTCTAGGCAATATCTGAAGTAGTTGTAAAGTTATGGGCAAAATGCATATTTTGCTTAACACAAAATATAAGCAAAATGGGAAAAGAGGGCATAACTTGAAAAATATTGGTAGCAGAGTTATGGGTGTTGTTGATAATGACCTAGATTTTGATGGAGAATATATTTTCCAGGTTTCAAGGTGATAGCTCAAGTAGTTTTAAAGTTAAGGGTCAAGTGTATATTTTGCTTAATGCAAAATTTAAGAGAAAAAGGGGCATAATTTGAAAAATATTGGAAGCAGGGTTAAGGGTCTTGTTGGTAGATTTTGATGGTGAAAATATATTTCAAGTTTCATGGCAATATCTCAAGTAGTTTTAAAGTTAAGGGCAAAATGCATATTTTGCTTAACGCAAAATATAAGAAAAAAGGAACATAACTTGAAATATATTGACAGCAGAGTTATGGGTCTTGTTGGTAATGATGTAGAATTTGATGGTGAATATATATTCCAAGTTTCAAGTTGATATCTCAAGTAGTTTTTAAGTTATGGACCAAAGTGCATATTTTCCTTAACACAAAATTTAAGTGAAAAAGGGGCATAACTTGAAAAATATTTGTAGCAGAGTTATGGGTATTGTTGGTAATGATGTAGAATTTGATGGTGAATATAATATTCCAAGTTTCAAGTTGATATCACAAGTAGTTTTTAAGTTATGGACCAAAGTGCATTTTTTGTTTAATGTATGCCGACACCGGGGGCGAGTAGGATAGCTCCCCTATTCTTCAAATAGTCGAGCTAAAAAAATGTATGTCAGCAGAGTATTCAGTCATGCCTGTGTAAAAACCCTATGACAGTAGAGACCTCCTCTTCTTGCCTTATATATATGGAGTATTATAACAGTATGCATTCTGTAGGTTCATATTATTTGAGTTTTGTAGGTAAACAATAGCACGGGAGACCGAAGGTCAAGCGTGATGTGGTTACATAAGCAACGAGAAATAATACGAACCTACAGCATGCATACTGTCATAATGTTTCTTTTATTATATAACCTTCTCGCTCAAAACAAATTTAGATAAACTAAACAACAAAATTTTAGTCAAAAACATGGTTTACATAATAGCAGAAATAAAAATAGTAACACGATAGTAAATTTATGAATGGCGTAGAACATTTATGAATGGCGTAAAAATATCATAACGTTTGTAAAACTGCGACGGAAATTTCCTATTTTGGAGTTTGTTATGTGCCAGAAAATTATGACAACCTAGTGTGACATAGTATATGACTTCACATAGAACACGGGAAGCTGCAAAATAATGAACTGGAAATGCACAATGTTTGATACGAAATTTCTAATCTGAGGAGTTGTATCAATTTTGCGGATTAACGATGCACTATGCTAAAATCATTCATTGGTATATAATAAACCATTTTTTTAAGTCTTTTTCAATAACTGTACTCCATGAATACAACCAATATCATATGTGCAACCAGAGGTAAATGAAGGGCCCAAGAACCTTAAACATAAATCTGGAGACAAGTCTCAAATCTCAAACATCTGACTGGCTGAAATGGCGATCAGTCGTCATTTCAGCCAATCAGATGCTTGAGATTTGAGACTGGTCTTTAATCTTAGTTTTATGATCTAGTGTCCTGATCTGGATCAAAACTGGTCACTTCTTCACAAAAAATAGCCTAAGGAATCTAAAACTTTCACTGTTGATCCTGATCAGACTGCACATATATGCAGGCTTATCTAGATCTACACTGGTCATAGATGGAATGGATTCTTAACCATATACCATGAAATAAAGGCTTGAAAAAGTCTTCCCGTGACACTGACCTATTTGGGGTATTTTAGATGCTGGCAACTTAGTACATTGGCACTGTTGTATATAAAACAAGATGGGTGTTCAGTTGAACACTAATGTGTTGCCCTCGGGAACTTTCTCAGAATAAAAATCAAGTACAAAAAGGGCCATAACTCTGTCAAGTGTGACCCTGACATAAATATTTTAGAGTTTGATGAAGAATATACAGATAGACTGAAAGACCAATGGACAAATGGTCGCTGTGTATTGCATTTTCCTTAGAGACTGAATATTCTACAGTTAAATGAGATTTGTGTTTGCATGGGTTTAAAGCCGTTAAACATGGCATCTGAAATCAAGAGTTATAAATGACAAAACCAAAATTCATAACAGGTTATGTGCACCAATATTATATTACAGTAAAATTATTTTATTATTTAAAAGCACACTGAGAAACATAGTTAGTTAAAATCCCTTGTAGATGGCTTAATAAAAGTATAGATGCAATTAAAAAAAATAACTGCATGAAACTTTTATAACTGCAAACAAAATCTAGTTTTGAAAAAAAATGTAAATGAAACAAAATCTAGTTTTTAACAGAATTTTTCTGATTGTAAAGTAAAAAAGAGGCAGGACATGTAGGAATCCAGGGCGTTTTTTCTTTCATTGGTAGGAGCCGTTAATGGACGACTTCCCCTCAAAAAAATTCTTCAAAATCATGCAGTTTTTCCCAAAAAGTAACTTTACATCAGGTTTATTCATTCCACTTCACAGAAAAAATCATGCTATTTTCTCCAAAATTATAGGGCATGGGGCCCCTTCACCTGGCAGTAAAAAAAGCCCTGGAATCACCAAAGCCAACACAGTACAGATCAATAGATGTTTGTGACAATCATGAATGAATCACCAATAGAAGGAAACATTGTGAACTGCTAAAATCCTGTGATATCAAAATCAGTTAACCCTTTCCTCCATATATCCACATTTTTACACAAGGGTAACCAGTGTAGATCCAGATCAAAAGCAAACTTTATGTAATCAAAAAGAATTACAAACTAAAAAACTTAGTTAAAATTATGTAAATTTCTTAATGTTGAAATCTTGGAAGGTAAGGGTTTACGCAGCTATCAAGGGTATTTGATCACTTACTAAAGTTAAATGTTAAAAGCATCAAATCTAAATTATTTCCAAACCACTACCCTGGCTGTGATCAAAAGCAATCAAACATACTGTCAAAATGAACTCACTTACATGTACCAGAAGGAGCTTCTAAATGAATGAATTCATATGTTCACATCAACAAATAATCTCACACAGCATAGAATATGACAAATATATATAACATAAAATAATCCACAATTCACAACTAACACTCTAACAAATCTTGTAACCATTGTAAACCCAGTTCAGCAAGTTCATCTGAGTAGTCTGATTAGGGTCTACAAATATGGCATGCAAGAAAAAGTATCCATCATGTATATTCCATTTGGGTGGTAAAATCCAATCGTTTTGATAACAGTTTATGGGTGATAACTTTTCAGAGCATGAGTTAACACCACACTTCTCTAGACCTTGATTTTTCCCATGCAAATCTTGCAGGCATGAAAGATACTAATATTACTGTCTGCAGTAACATTCAGAAAATGTAACCAAATTTAACATAATCAATACAACTGCAACGAAAATGTTTTAAGTTAAGTCATGAAGCCTTATTTTGTAAAAATATTTAAGACAATATAAATCCTTTCACAAATCCAGATCATCAGGAAAAGTTAATGTCGTACATAATAGGTGTAAGTAGGGAGTCAAACCTAGTGGAAACATCTCGGCCTATCAGCCAGAAAACTGTAGTCAACATACCTTGTCCATGATGGAACGTAAGCTGGATATATTTCCCAAATCGACTTGAGTTGTCATTCATCAAGGTCTGGGCATTTCCAAAGGCCTCCAGAAGTGGATTTACCTGCAACAGTCAACATATATTAAGGTAAGCAAAACTCATTATATTGTATCATGTTTGTAATACAGTTCAATATTTCTGCTCTCAAACATATATTCTGTGATAAAGTTTGGTTTAAAACCTACCAAGTAGAGAACTGGTTATCATAAATACTAGTACCAACAATCAAAGAACACAAACAAAAACAGACTCTGTTTCATTGAGTCAGTATAATATGATGCATGCTTGTAAACAAACAATCTAAATCAGCAATTTTGTATGTATTATTCTCTTATTTCATATGTTTTACTAATTGGGACACCATTTACAAATAGAGCAATAAAATGATATCACCTATTTAAAATGAAAAGATGATATCACATTATCAAAGAGGTGATATTACATCATCAAAACTGGTGATATCACCTCTTCCAAGAGGTGATATCATTCTTAAAAGAGTAGGTGATATAAACTTTTCAAACAGATGACCAGTCGCAAGCCAGTATTTTGAGACAGGTCTCTCACTTCAGTTTATGAACTTGTACCCAGGTGACAGTGTGATGACAACACTATTTTTAAAGGGTGCCTTAAATATTTAAGGACTGCTATGTGTTCAAAAGAAGTGTCAAGAATGTAAAGTCACTGTCAAACAACCCTTAAATTTGTTAAACATTATCTCCAATAATACTTTCATCATCAGAAAAACCCATGGTGAATTTTGTTATGTTAATCTCCATTCATTGAGAAGCAAAATAAGCTTTCAAGGTTGCTGGCCAGTGTCAGCCCTTTTCATAACTCGTGCTCTTATTCTATGTGTTCTGACAACTTAAGTTGTCTCTAATGTAGATAAAGATATACTTTACAATCTGATAATTATGACCAATCAACTCTCCAGGATAGTGTTTTTTCATGCGTATTTTATCATTTTAAAAAACATTTTCAGCGACATGATAATTAATTTACAAATACACAAGCTAAAGGCTGCCCTATGCCACTTGAAACCACTTTAAATTTGTCACTTAAAATTTGCTTACATTTTAACCCAATATTTAGCCGTGCATTGATAAGGAAGACAATTAGCATGAAAAAAGCCCAGACATAATATGAATAACACCTAAGTTAATTTTCCTGCTTTCACAATAAAAAAGATATTCAATTCTATTTTTCAATCAGGCAGCCAAGCTTTCCCCGCATCACATTAAAACTTCCTCTTATTCATAATCGCCTCATAAATGAAAAATATTTAAATTGTTTTAATATTGTTGAACTTGTGTTTGGTTTCTAGTTCTAGTTTAAATATGAAAATAATCTTTGGGGTGTTACTAAATCCTTAATATAAAATGAAATATGAAACTGCTAAAGGTTGCCATTACATTTACAACAAGAAATACTTTATATCATGTGTCAAACTACCTTCATACAATTTAAATTATTGTATAGTGAATGGATAAAACTGCTCTTATCTCATAATCTGTTATCTGTTAACCCTTTCCTCCATATATACGCATTTTTATGCATGTGCAGCCAGTGTAGATCCAGATTAGCCGGTACATCCTGAACAGGATCTGCACTGTTCACAGTTAGGTGAGAACTAAACTAACAAATCAAAAAGCAAACAGTTTAGATCCTGATCAGATGGCATGAATGTGCCAGCTGATCTGGATCAAAACTGTTCGCCCATGCAATAAAGGTGTATCTATGGAGGAAAGGGTTAAAGCTCATGTTTCAAACATTACCCCATTGGCATTACTTCATATATTTGTGTTTTATTGAGTGTTTGGCTAGTGTAGATCCAGACAAACAGAACATCCATGCTATCTGAACTGGATCTACACTGGTCACTTCTTGGTCATCAATAAGCTAATGTATCTAATAATGAACAGTGTAGACCCTGATTAGATGGCACAGATGTGCTAGCTGATCTGGATCTACACTGTTATCTCATGGAATGAAAGGTGTTCATATGGAGTAACAGATTAAGATGCTTTTTTCAGTTATCTGATAATCCTTTACTCCATATATATGCATTTTATCGTATATGTGACAAGGGGAGATCCACATCAACCAGCACATTTTGCTGTCTGATCAGGATCTATACTGTTCAGTTTTAGATTCATTAGAATATTTCTAACATGTGACCAGAATAGATCCTGATCAGACAACAAAGATGTGCTGGCTGATCTGGATCTACAACTGTAAAAATTGTATATTTGGAGTAAAGAGTTAGGGCTCATGTTTCAAACATTAACAATGAAAATAATTAATCGTTTGTGAAACTTGAAAATAACCCTCATTATTGCAAACTTAATAATAAAACATTCTATAGTTGTATCTCAAGCAACTAGTTACTATGGAAACTTTTCAATCAATTTCAGAAGAACCTGTTATCATGCAATAAATGGATATTTCATACATAATATGAGACACAATTTACAGTATCAATGAGAAAAAACAGAAATGATCTATCTTTCATACAATGGCAGGAGTGGTCTTCACATAAGGAGCTGTTTAATGTTTCTTACTGAAATACATGCTATGAAAAAGATATCAGTTTACAATATAATTTTTCATGCATTCATTACTGAAAGACCATGAGACCTTATTTTTAATTCTTATAGCATATATATCTGGCTTCAAGATATTTTGGAGACCAGGGTGAAGATCATAGAACTGAGTCTGCACATCAGCCATATATTTCACACTGCTGTAAGACAGCTCTGAATTCAAACCCTTAATAGTGTCCAATCACAAGTAACAGTTTCAAGGCTAGCCTCCAATCAGGTGGCTAGACTCTACTGCCTCCTTATTATTAAACCATTTCACACCCTATCTTACAACCTTAAAATAACTCTTCAATTTTCAACACTCACTGTCTATACATTTCTTTGCTTTGCACATATTGAAAATTAATTTAGAATAATAGCTTTCATGAAACTAATTTTCTAACATAAAATAAGTCACACAACCTGCAAATACTGATTATCAGAGTTATGCCAATTTATGATGAGCACTTTCCTACAGCATTTGTTTTCAAGCGGAGAGCACTTAGAATCATCCCTGACACCTTTCATTTTATGATAAGCACTTACCTGCAGAATTTGTTGTTCAAGCTGTGTGTTGTGGTAACAGAACGCCTAGAGCAAGCACATGCCTGCAGGATTTGTTGTTCAAAATATGTGTTGTCATAACTTAGCTTGTAGACCAATCCCTGACCCCATTCTATGATAAGCACTTACCTTTAAGCTATAAGTTGTCATAACTAAGCATGTAGAACCATCCCTGACACCATTCTATGATAAATTCTTACTTGCAGGATTTGTTGTTGTCAACAATAGTTGTGTGTTGTCATAACATAGCTTGAAGACCAATCTCTGACATCATTCTACGATGGGCACATACCTGCAGGATTTGTTGCTCAAGCTGTGTGTTTCCATGACAGAGTTCCACCAACTGTTTAATGATCAGCTTTGTACTTTCTGTTTTCCCTGCTCCACTCTCACCACTGTAATTTCAATAAAAAATATTTCTAAATTGTGACTCAGTTGATATCTGAACATGGGATGGGTTTGAGAGACACTTAGCAGAAGCCAGTCCATTTCACCTTTCAGCACAAATAAAATGAACAAATCAATTCCAGTTAAATGAGTTATATACAAGATCTATGCATACACTGCAAATCTACATTTCAAAGACTGAAATCTGAAAGAAATGCAACTTTGTAGTAAAGTACACAGCTTGTGGTACCTCCCAGTTGTTGATACTGAATTGTGTTTTGTGTGTTCTAAGTTCTGCTTAAATTTTCTGGAAAGGAGCAGAACAGTAAATATAAAACTACCTGATGAGTATACATTGGTTTTCCTGGGTCCTTCCACCATGCCCTATCATACACTGGTAGGCACTGTCGGCTACAGCATATATATGTGGAGGGTTGTCCGTCTTCTTGGCAAGATTGTATTTATAGGATGTCTGAAAATAGCAAATCCATGTCTAAGTCAAAGTAAAAAAGTGAAACTGGAGACCTTTCTAAGATCTCAGCAACCTGATTGGTTGAAAATAAGCAAAGACTTTTGAACTGACCAATCAGAAGCTTAAGCTCTGAGACAGGTAAATAAGATGCACAAACTCAAAACCACCGCAACATTAACCTAAGTTATATTTTTGAAAGCCTCCAGAGTCAGATTCAAGATTTCCAGAAAGGGTGTTTGTTTGGGGCAGTCATTGGGTAGTTACCCCCTCTAGATCTGTCCCTGCATTGGGTATTATATTTACTTTATCCAGGAAGTAAATTATATTCAATACAAGATAATTACTAATGGTTTTAACAAGGACAACTAGTCATACTTAAATCTGTGACATTAATTTGGTAGTGATCATCAGTTACTGCTTTAAATCATGTCTGCTTCTGATACTATTGAGCTATGTGACCCGCTACATGACATCAATTTCTTACCTGATCATCATAAATTCCGAGGTCTCTGAACGGGTTGACTGCTATTAAGATGTCACCAACATATGTCTGAAATTCAATTCAATGTTTTTTGATAATACAACAGGCTGGGCAATTCTGTACATTGGTCTATTCACCGCTTTAATTGAATAAAAAGAACAGAACAAAATCCTGAATTGCCTCAATAACATATTACATAATTAATTATTAAACAAAAATTATCATGGTAACATGAGTCTCTGCCTGGAGCAGTCTCATTATTTTTCAAAGTAGAAAACTGAACAGTGATTCTTGGCTCAAAACAAAATATAGCTAGCTGCTGTTCCATTAAAATAGCCGGATCTTATGAACTACATTGCCAGGGGAAATCTCTGCCCCCCCCCTCTTATTGAGACGATTGTACTTGTTTAATATATGGTGAAACCTCTCAATACGATCAGCCCAACATTAAGCCCATCTTCCCAACTAAGACAATAGCTTACAGTTTTGGGGTATTTTCCACCTTGAAATAAAGAGCACTAATTAATTCAAAATTATAAGCATTGCTATATCTGGTTGCACTAATTTTACCTAGCAATCCCTTTTACTACTGAACACAGCATTTGTCATATTTACAATTATGGTAGACTCAGTTTGGCCTGCACATCTGTGCAGTTTGATCTCGAGGTCTACAATTTTCACAATAATTGTAAATTCAGTTAACACTGAAACAAACATTACAAAAAAGTTGATAAATGCTAAATGTCATTTGCTGCTTTTATAATAATTTAGGTAAAATTCTTCCTTCCTATTTAACACTATAATGGTATCAAATTTAGGGAGTACATGAATATCAAAACTGATAACATTCATTTCGACCTTGTATGATTTGATTACAGCAGGGAAAAAATGCATGACTGATAATGTGTACATGTATGTTATATCACCCTCTAAATTCTAATGAATGTGCCCAAAAACAACCTAAATCTATAAATTATGTTAAATTAATGTCATTTAATTACATAGAGCTTCAGATAAGAGGGGTATTTTGCTGAAAACCCTTTGATATTTGGCAAATACCCTTTGAATTTTATATGTGAGGGTTACTATAACATTTCATTTTCAAAAAAGAGATAACGCGGTAATTTATTCAACCCTTTCCTCCACATATGCACATTTTAACGCATGTGCCACCAGTGTAGATCCAGATCAGCCGGCACATCTGTGCCGTCTGATCAGGATCTGCACTTATCACATTTTGGTCAGAAATAACCTAACAAATCAAAAAGCGAACAGTTAAGAGCTTGATCAGACGTGCCGCCTGATCTGGATATAAACTGTACGCTCATGCAATAAAGGTGTATCTATGGAGGAAAGGGTTAAGTGGTAACTGTTTAAAAAAACTTAGAGGGGGGTTACTGGTACAGATAGTCACACAAAAAAAAAGAATTATTTAACCCTTTACTCCATGGGATATGCTGGATGATTATGTCATGGTTTAACAATTTTCTCCATGGGATATGCTGGATGATTATGTCATGGTTTAACAATTTTCTCCATGGGATATGGCTGATTTCCAGTTGGCAAACAGTGAAGATCCAGATAAGCCAGCTGAACAGGATCTACACTTTTCGCTTTTGAATTAGGTTATTTCTGACTAAGAACTGAACAGTGTAGATCCAGATCAAAGAAAACTGATATGCCAGCTAATCTGGATCTACACTGGTCAGACACTTGATAAAACCTGTATTAAAGGTTGAAGTTCATCTGGAATCTAGAAGCTTAGCTAAGCTTCTAAATTCCCAAGTCGATGCACAACCTTAATGCTTTCCTCCATATGTATTCATTATATCACATGTGCGCACAGTGTAGATCCCAATCTGCTTGCCCATTTGTGCTGTCTGAAAGGATCCGCACAGTTGGCTTTTTAGTCAGAAATAACCCAAAATAAAATAGATCTTGATTTGTTGGCACATTGTGCAATCTGATCTGGATCTTCACTGTTCACCCGCGCAATGAAGGGGTTTATATAGAGTCAAGGGTTAAGTACTGGATCAAAATTAAGATCACACAAACATTTATTATTATTTTTAGAGAAATACTACAATAAATACAAATACACCCATTATTCAATTATTTTGCCATTGATGTAACACATGTTACAGGATAGGCCAATCCCCATAAGTCAATTAAATAATGCTGCCTATAGAAAAGGGTTTGAGCAAAACCACACACCCCCTCTGTATCCGCCCCTAATTTTAATGATCTAACTGTACATTAACTTGTTGTTATCATGATTCATTTTCAGTCATTTTTGTGTTGAGGTCCATTTCATTATTTCTAAAGCCTGGTTCACACTGTCCCGTCATAGAGCCCCTGTGCGTCCTGGTTTGGACACAGGGGCCAACCGGGACCACAACTGTAGTGACACCAGGAAGAATCACATTGAATCTGGATAAACCATGATGAACAGGCAATCAACAGGGAGTGGCCCAGGTGGTGTTTAAAATTTTAGTACAAATGGGACTCACAGGGAGTGAAACCAATGCTGGCTTTTTCCTGGGAGATCCAGGGCATCGCCGTATCTCTTGCAGCATGATTTGCCATGCCACCGTAGGACCACCAGGTGAAACCGTAGTAAACAGGCATGGGCTGTATCCAAGGAGGAGATAGGGTTACTTCCTGGTTTGGCAACGGTGTTTCACAGAGGAGAGCCGACTATGCCCGACTCATGTCGGTCGAACAATGGTTTGGCATGGTAGCAACCGTGAATGCAGGCAAAATAATGATGGAGCCACAATATGGCTACGGTGCAAGCCAGTGGACACTGATTTAACTTTAGAAGCGGTATTTAAACCAAGATGTTATATTAGTGTCCAAACCGGAATCTACTGTGGGATCTATTCCGGTTCATCTTGGTACACTGGCTACAAATTACCATGACAGACCCAGGCATACACCTGAACAGTGTGAAGAGGGCTTAAGGGTTATTTTTTGCAAAAGCGGTAGCTCAAATGAGTAAGGAAATGGCTGTAGTTTACATGAATGCTTACTTGTTAATGTAGAGTTAATTGTAAAATCTAAGAACAACACCCTCACCAATAATACATTTTAACAAAAATAATTAACATGTGTGCATATCACGAAACCGCAAAGAATGCATACAACATGTATTTTCAATCAGGAAGTATTGCAATAAAAGAAACTTACATAGATATTATTGTTCTGGTATCTCGTCTTTAACTCGTCAAGTAAAACGTTCTCGTCCAACTTGGCTAGAGTAGCCAAATCTTCCACTTTGCCAGGCGGAGGTCGGTCCATGTTTCTTGTGTATTGAATAGTAATTGATGTTGGTATATTGTGTTTACGTTCTTATTGATTACCTGTTAAAAATAGTTGTTTCGCGGTTCAATGATTCAGGTACTAGACGTCACATAATATTACAAATCGGGTAAAAATAGAAAGGTGCGTGTTTCACTGTTCTCTCAAAGAAAAGGATCGTGACAGAGCTATTTGTTTCCCAAATAAGGAAAAAATATGGAAGAATGACACACATTAACAGACTTAAGGTTTCGCAAACATTGCAAATGGCGAAAACTTGCTAAAATTTCAAAAATGAATTTTGGGGAAAATACGATACTCACTGCCATGTCACTAGATTTTAGTGAAGACATGTATATAACTAAGGATGTACTAATGTTTGCAAGCCCAGTTTAGTCTAATTCATGTTCTAATTACCGTTCTAATTACCATGCACTAAAACAAAAGAAAACCCGTTTGCACGAGAACTCTGAAATTCAAATTGGACAATATACCAAAACAACTCATACCTGAAATAAGTATATGCAGGTCTACAATCATTAACTACTGCCAATTCGTCAAAATAATTATAGGGTTTTCAAGAAAAATTTATTTCCTGGTCTACTTTTGGTTTCAATGGCAAAACAATTTAAAATAGTTTATTCAGGAATCTAGTCGAGATTCCTGGTTTATTCGAAAGTCTCTTTAAATTAAATCAAGAATTTGACATTTAAGGAGCCAAAAAATGAAATCGCGCGATATTTTTGTAAATAAAAAATAAAAAGCACACATTTTAAGAAAACGTTATTATAAATTTAATTTAATTAGTAATAATTGTAAAATCCCTCTTGTTACATGGGAGTTAACTACTCCGCGTATAATACAGTTGTCAATACGAGTTAATTCGCTTTGGCTTTAAATGACACTGATACATGTATGTACGAATACGAAATATTCAGCCCTAAATCACGTTTCATTCTAGCGCCAATCTTTGATGTTGTTAATACGTAGAAGTATTCGTTAATTTGAATTCTTTTCTATTTCTTGTCTTCTTTTTCGTGTGTGAAGTTTGCTAATGCATTTCATTTCTAATTTGTGAAAATTCTGAGATTTGTTTATGTTAGACCTTGAGCTGCCAATAGACCCCCCCCCTAAGGGAATTTTGAAGGGTATGTTTTTCTGAAAGTCTATACCATTCTACGCATTTTGCAAGTTGTTTGCACTCTGGCGAGTGGGGCGTTTTTCCGTAACGCCTGATTGAATATGTTACCATTGAAAAAAGTTTGTGTAAGAATGAAACATTTGATAATTTTAAAAATTCTAAAATGAATCTATTTATTCTACATCAGGAAGCTCTAATCTACATTACTGATGCAATAAAACATCTGTAACCTAAGGTATTGGTCTAAAATAGTGATTAAGTTATGTTACTTAACATAAAAACCTAGTAAAATAAGATGTATGAAACATTTCTTACATGCAGTAGCAAGTAATTTTTGCTTATAGGTAAAATATAGTAAGATAAATGAGAATTCAGGACAAATGTAATACAGTGATATACATTGGGACATAAGCCCGTAACGCTATATTGAAATATGTTACCGAAAGAAAAGAAAATGGGAAAACAAGCCATAAATGTATTAGACCTTGAGCTGCCAATAAACCCCCCTCTCCCTTGGTGGAATTTTGAAGGGTATGTTTTTCTGAAAGCATATCACATTCTTCGCATTTTGCAATTTGTTTGCTTTCTGGCGAGTTGAATGTTTTACCGTAACGCCTGTTTGAATATGTGACCTTGGAGAAAATTTTAAGTGTTGAAGACATAATTGGCAATTATAATTATATATTATATTATAATTCTGAAATAAACCTATTTTTCTACACCAGGAAGATGTTTTTTTTTTAATTTTTAATGCAATAAAACATCTGCAACCTAAGGTATAGGTCTATAAATAGTCATTAAGATATGTTACTTAACATCAAAACCTAGTTTAAAAAGTTGTATGAAACATTTCTTACTTACATTAGGAAGTAATTTCTGTTTTATTTGCTTAATTCATTAATATAAATAAGAATGCAGTATTTAAATGTAATAAAGTCACATTGAGACACACTTCTTGTTGAATGTATGTAAATAAATACATATATTTGTAAATTCCAAAAACCAAAATATCTGAAAAAAAAAACAATGGACAAAACATCTCAAAGATAGCAAATAAAATATTTATAAATAAAATAAATTATAAAGAAATGAACTCTAAAAGACATATTGTGTGATTTAAAGGTAAACTGTGTTAAACACGGTGTTAATATTATCTATAACTTTAGTGATATATGTGACTTTTGTATTATGTTATATCATATACTTATGTCTATGGTTTATAAATTTGAAGTTTTGGTGTAATTGTTTTTGTTTAAATACACCCCTTCATGAGTTTTAACGATTAGTTAGCTTTATATCATAATAAAAATAAATACCATATCATAAATCACCATTTTTAAATATGTTACCCAAAAGAACGTATTTTAGTTACCAACCTTCCTGCACTTTATGTATCTTGTATTAAAATAGGTAATATATATTAAGAATTATGTTACAAAAGGAAATTAAGGTATTGATGCTGGTGATATTAAACAGTAAATTTATTTTTAATTTAAATGTATTTAAACTTCAGAGGTTAATTATTTGTGTACTGCTCAAAATGTCTTGAAATAAATGTGTATGATGTAGATGGTTCAAGTTTGTCCTATTTTAAATCTTTTTAAATTAACAATAAACCAATCAATATGGCTCAGTGACAACATTGTAATACAGCTTACGTTTGCACTTAGTCTAATCATGGGCTGTTGCATCCAGTCTAAAGCTAAGTCCAGATACTCTCGATTGAGACAGATAACATTAATTTGTTCTAACAAAATGTAGAAAAGAAAGAATAAACAAAATAAATTTTTTTATCATTTTATTGTTCTATTTATGTGTTTAGTCATCCTATAATATGTTACCAATTTTTACTTTAATAACCAGCAAAAATAATAAGAAAAGAAAATCAAGAAACTGCAAATGATAAGTTAATTAACGTTTTGATAAATATTTTTATATAATATTATATTACGTTAAAGTTGATATATAACAAATTTAAAGGCTACTTAATATAAACTTTACACAAATTAGCTGATTAAATTATCTGATGTTCAAAATGTTTTTAAAAGTAGTTTTATTCATCTAAAATACTAAGGTTCAGTGTAGAATTTGTAAAACATTGAAACAGCATGAGCATTATATAGCAATTTATTTGACTCAAGTAAAAGAATTTTTACCTAAAAAATTATTATACATAAGTCAACATTAACTTGTCTATTAGCTTACCATCACCTGCATTACACAGATTGTCTTTCAAATTAGGATGTTTCTCTTTAACACTTTGTCTTTAAGAAAAATAACATTCTACAAAGATCTTTAGGAATTCTTGAGAAATTCTTAAGCTTTCTCTGAACAATGGAAAAAATAATGTTTCATTTAGGACAATTTATTTTTCTTATTTCACATGTTTTATTTAACAGCAATGTCAGTTATTATTGCTCTAAAAGACCAGAACTGGTGCTTTCAACCTTGTT
Organism: Corbicula japonica; assembly: GCA_038501625.1. Taxonomy (NCBI): domain Eukaryota; kingdom Metazoa; phylum Mollusca; class Bivalvia; order Venerida; family Cyrenidae; genus Corbicula; species Corbicula japonica. The sequence goes on from JAZAYU010000033.1 coordinate 1,644,569, forward strand.
TTTAGTAAATATAGTTTATATACATATTATGAATGACTCTACAGTAATCTAGATACAAACTACCAGGTAAAACACGGTTTAGAAATTTATTTTCTTTATTCTAAGTGATCTTTCTAAAAAAAATTATTTAAATAATTAGGTAACATATAATTAATTTTAATTAGTTTTGTTTGTAACACTTTTCAAAGCAATATTTTTATCTCTTGTCTTTTTACTTTTTTGGAACCAATTCTAAAAATTATTTATTTTTAGAATTTAATTCATAAATGAATTGTACTTTGTCAATATTGTAACTTCGGAATTAAATGTTACGGAGATTTGAAGGTTTACAATGGACAAGCTTAAACACTTCAACAGTTTAACCACATAACATAACATAACGTAGTATACACTATAAACTTCTTACTATTATTTTATAGTTTAATCTAAAATGATTGCATAGTCGTGATACAGTTTTGTAAATGTAATCAGTTCTTTGTACAACAATATCAGTTTTAGAGAAAATACTTCATTCAATCAGTAATATTAGTTAAAAAAAACGTCTGTGAATGTATTTAGAAATCTACACAGGGCTAACAAACATCAGGACATTGTACAGAGCACACATAGTTAATTTCTTCTAATAGATTCCAGCTAACACCATTAAAAATAAAAATAAAAACAAGGAAATAAGCATTATTTAAATAAGTAACATATGTTATGTATGTTGAAAATTTGAAGTCATGCAAGTTTCAAGAACACTTACATTTATAAAGCTCAATAATTTAATTAAACTCTATATTTTATGCTTGTTTATCCCAAAACATGAATATAATGTTTGAATTAGCGATATGGTAACATATAATATTATGAAAATCACACTGTTTTATATTGTTTGATCATGCAGCTTTCAAAAACATGTATTATTGCCAAAGTTTGATTACAAATAAAAATCCTACAGGTAAGTTTCTGACTTAAATTTCATCTTTTTAGGGTTATGTACGTTATACACTAAATATGTTACCTAAGTGCAAAAATTTTGAAATGAAAACTACTACAATCAACAGATAATACTTCATCCTTATATAAAAATATAAGTTTTATTAGATCGTATCTGGAATAGAGCAGATTTAAAGATTCAAAATCCATATATTTATTCTACAAATTTTAGGGGTAACATATTAAAAACTCCGTAACACCCTTATGCCCCACTCGCCAGAGTGCAAACAAACTGCAAAATATCCAGGACATAACAGGCTTTCAGAAAAATCATGTCTACAAAATTCCCTAAGGGGGGGGGGGGGGGGGGGGGAGCAAACATGTTCCTGGCCACCGGCCTATGTATTCTATGTGATGTTTTATATACTTAAAGAAATTAGAAACGCAACTTCTTTAAACTAGAAATACATTTCATGTTTAAAGAAGTTGCGTTTGTAATTTCTTCAAGTGCATATAACATAGAAAACGAAATTAAAAACGCAACTTCTTTAATCACGAAACATATTTTGTGTTTAAAGAAGTTGCGTTTCTAATTTCTTTAAGTATATATCAAACACCAATCGGGTGTCCATGTTAACGTTTGACTGTTTTTATTTGATCTTCTTAGCTGTATTAACAAAAAGATATTGAAAGAAAACCGTGCAAGGTTTGCTGTGGTTTTTGTATGGTCCCTCGCGAAAATCTGTTCTTTTCTTCAAAATCTGCTGGACATAAATTATGCCCCAGTGAAGCATGTTTACGTCAAAATATGTCCAAAATGGATTGTTTAATTTTCTGGAAAAATGTGTTCATGAGAAAACGTTCTATTGCCGAAAAATTAAGGTTTAAGCTCAATTCCTGATGTATCGAGCCAAGCGTTAACATCGTAGATCCGAATGGGACGTCATTAAAGTAGATCCGAATGGGATGTCATTAAAGGGAATAGTTTAATAAGATGTGCTTACCTTGTGAAAATATCCGCACAAGTATCACAAATTCACGATTTTATCCACCATATTGGAAAGCAGCCACAAATTCCTCGCTTAACCCTTTCCTCCATATATACTCATTTTACGCATGTGCGACCAGTGTAGATCCAGATCAGCCGGCAAAACTGTGCCGTCTGATCAGGATCTGCACTGGTCGCATTTTGGTCAGAAAAAACCTAACGAATCATAAAGCGAACAGTGTAGATCCTGATCAGATGGCACGGATGTGCCGTCTGATCTGGATATACACTGTTCGCCAATGCAATAAAGGTGCGTCTATGGAGGAAAGGGTTAAAGTACGGTAGACACCATTTAGGCTTTAAACCCTGGTTATTAGTGCCGTGTGGACCCTGTAAAAAGTCTCCTCATACATTCAGTTGCGTCCTGTAAATACCGTTGAGCACTATGATCTTTCTGTGTAGATATTGGGCTCAACCCATGACTAGGCGGCGTGGGCAGTTATATGCAGTTCCATATCTCAATCTAAACGAGCCGGTAATACATTGTATTTTAGTTATTTATCATTTTCGGTGGTTTTCAAAGTTCCATAATATTTTATCTTTTGTTTAACTAGTTATTTTCATTGATTCCGCAAAGGATCCTTCAACAGGACATTAGCCAGTCGGTAGATCGCAGATTAGCTGCATCAGCTTGGGGCGGACCCCACCCAGACTTTCAGCGTGTTCGTTTTGGTAATGGCTCGTTAGTGGGTTGGGCCTACATGTTACTGCACTAAATTGATTTATTTTAAATCTTAATTAACAACCGATATTTAATATATTTTAAAGCATTAGACACATTGCAGACACAGCAGTATAAGCTCTTCTATACTGCAGCTGTGGAAAAAAAACACAACTGAACATGTTCAAAGCCTCCTGGTCACTAGAAGTTGTCGCTGATGGTGTGTGTCATTCAAATATGACATTGGTAGAGATCAATTGGCTCAAGGGTAGTTATCAAAATAATGGACTTCTTAGTTTTTGTTTGTTTTTTGTGTTTTTTTTTCTTTGTTAAACTTAGATTTTGATTATAACGGAAATTAAGAAGTTTTGAATTTGATACCAAACTTATGAAAATTGATTGCATAATAAAAAAGTTATTGCGTAATAAAGACTGTACCCCCAAAAATTAAATGTAACACTTTTGGCTAATTGGGACAATGAACAACAGGAAACATATTGAACCAATTCATAGTCACAATTAGCATAATTGAACTATTAAACACAAACATGGTGAGCAATTGTTTTTAAAGCATTTTAAAAAAGAGACCAGATACTAAAATACTTTTGATAATTAGTTTTCTTACAATTTGCTTATAATTGTTAATAACATTTTACAAAATGTCTCTCTCAAATACATACATTTGTTGTTTTTAAATATAAGGTCATATAACTGTAATAGAGTACCAGTAGCATTTCATGTATGATCATGCACCATTGTCTTACCATGCCACATTGTGTTATTCTGTGTTTTATGTTTATATGTTATGGCTTTTTACATAATAAACTACTATAACTATAAATGATACCTCAGTGCTCTTACCTGCTCAATAACATACAGTAGAATCTGGAAAATAAGCACATAATCGAATATAAGCGTATTCTGAAAATAAGCGCATATTTCTCTTACATAAAACTAATACCTTAAAATAAGCGCATATCCGTCCCTTACAGTTAAAATCTATCCCAAAAATAAGCGCATATCTGTCCCTTACAGTTAAAATATATCCCAAAAATAAGCGCATATCTGTCCCTTACAGTTAAAATCTATCCCAAAAATAAGCGCATATATGCACCCCTCTGTAGCTCAGTGGCTTGTTGTAGAGTGTATAAGCAACTCGCGGACACTTAAGGTATTCGTAGTTGGCGCCAAAGATTCATTCAGATGCACATACAATAAACAACTAAAATTCGCAACAATGACTTTTCTATTGCATCAAAACAAATGAGCTATTAAAATAATTAAATGTATTTATAAATTTAATTATGTGAAAAATCAATTTATTCCATAAATAGAACATATAAACTGCTCATGAACAGACTCATCGTCGGATACCCACGGTTGATTCTATTACGTTACTCTGATGAATGGAGAGTAACGTAATGGAATCAACCGTGGGTATCCGACAATGGAACAGACTCAACAAAACCGACATTGCATTATTTTGATACTTGTCGTGTTCGATAACTTTCAAAGTTCTTTTTCATCTTTTAGAAATGTAATTAACCTATTAAACAGCGTTATAGATCGGCTAGGTCCATTGAGCTTTTTTAACAGATTGTACCATTTACGTTTCACAATGTAAGACAGTGCATGTAAGAGGGTGATGTTTATAATTATATCTTGATCAATATTGCCTTTATAATAATATACAGCATTACATTTACCATTTATCGTTTCCTTATTATTGCCATAGAAATCAACAAACCCAACTTAATTTATGGAATGTTGGAACATTCTTGTGAAAATTGCTCCAAGAACTTTTCTCGGATGCCCATTCATGATTGATGAAATGCTGCAATTTAAGTTTGCCATATTTCGTGTCGTATGTCCTTGATACTGGATTATCAACTTTGCAGAACACTGGTAACTTCGATGACAAGACTTCCCTGTTTAACGAGATTTGCCTCTTGGGTGACTGAACTCTTATCGGAACAGATATTGGCAGCCGTTCTGGAACATCGCTGAAAAAACCCGGAAATACAGTACCAAATAAATTATGGCCGACACTAAATAGTCCTCATTGTTGGCGTGTTTTTTTCATTAGATGGCTAGTAAGGCATGAATGAAACATGTTTAGTAAATGGCATGCTTTTACTGACACACTGATAGCAAATTAATGTTTGGATATGCAGCACATGAAAGCAGGTCCTGAGTATAAGGCGGCATATGCGTAAAACGGTTTTTAAGTTCACACAGAAGTGCAAAAAAAAAACAAGAACAACAACAGTGTACCGGTTTTAATGTTTCAGATTTCTGTTCTCTGATATATGACATATACTTATCTTTCTGGAAATTGACCATACAAACACTTAGCTCTAAAAGCATATAAATTAATAAATAACCCCCTTATCAAATGTTACAGCTATGATTGCCAGCCTTAGAAATGTGTCATGTTTACTATAGTTTATAATGGGAAGACTTTTTTCATACCATAGACACTAGATCACTAACCATTTGGCAATTTGCCAGGCTGTTTCTTTAGTGTGTGTGACTGGTCTCCGAGTCTGAGCCTTGTGTTCGTTGATTAGTTTCAGCTGATCGAGATAGGCTTTATACTTCTTTAGGTTCTCGAGTTGTCGCCTCTGGCAGGACCCGGCTTCGAACTCGTGTTGTCTACTTTCTATGTACTGTCTCCGTATTCTAGCCGTTCCTAGAATATCGAGCAAATATTCGATATAACGGTCAGTTTCGAAAAAAGGCTGACTATCTATACAAAACAAGGAGTATTTTAGATAAGGTAATACTAGATTTTGATACACTGTATGCATAAAACAATCAACAGCGACGTTGAAAAGCGCTTTCACTTTACTGCCGTTCACTATATCCAATTTACGGCCGTTGTCATTACCAAAATCACGAAGGCGTACCAATTTTAAAAGTAAATATCTTTGTAGATAAAGCGAATTGGAAGCTGTGGTTTCAAATAATTACAGATTTGGTAATAAAAAAGAAATTTACGGCCGGTTCATCAAATGATATATTTTGTCGAAAATTGGCACACTTTTTCCGCAATTTCTTTATAAATACAATTCTGTGTACGTCGTGATTTCGTCAGTAGATTCCTTTTCAAACAGGGAATCAATCTGTATATTTTTTCTGCTAAGATATTTAAACATCAATCAGTTTCACCGAAAAACATACATGTACACACGCAACTGTCGTCGGCATACCCACGGCATTCGCCATATCTGGTTGAACGGTGTGATTATGTTTTATTTTAACAAGAGTTTTTACTGAAATTGAAGCATGGTACACAGATCGTCCTACTACAAGAATAAGAGTTCACTGTAAAACTATCTACTAGTAAAAGTAATAATTCATATCTTATGTAATAGTGTTCGCTGTGAAGTTGGCTTCGGGACCTTAAACAGCAATAATTTATGATTTCGTGTATAACTCAAAATAGTTTTAATTAATAATAGGAAGCTCACCTGACCTCCTGTGAAGTGTTACTAGCTCTTGTCTGTCTTCCCATGTGTCTGTCCGAGGCAGACGACATAGTGGAGGGGCGGACATTATCTACAAATAGACAAAGAACGCTAAAACATGCTTGCATATTAATTAACACGACGAACGTATATATAAAATATTGGTTGTACAGTAAATCCCCTCGAAATTAAAGACCACTTCGAAATTAAGACCACCTCAATAATAAGACCACTGTTTTAATTTCCCATTTTACAATATTTTTGCCCCGAAATTAAAACTACCACACTATTAAGACCACTTTTGTCCAGTTCCAGAGGCGGTCTTAGTTGTGGGGTTTTACTGTACCTATAAAGTAAGGGTACGCTGCTATTCGAATGCACCTTTGTTTTATACGTCTAACGTACAATTTTATGCCCGTTTTCTGGTAAACATGCAATTTAACTATTTAACACAATTCATTTATGCGCTGGACTTAAATTTCACAAACTGGGGTGCATCTGTGCATCGCATCTTTAGCCGTTGGCTTAGTAAACATCGGTACATCGTTGGTTTATCGTTGCCCCTTCAAATTTATTCATCAGACTTTTAAAATTATGCATTGTACGTATTTACAAACGTGTCCATCGCTATGGTATTTTTGTGTGCCGTTAAAAGAAATTTATATTATTTAGAGAACTCGCCTTTGTTTAAAGTTCACCAGTTACTTTACCGACTAAAAGCGAAACCTTTATCACATTTAGCGGATTGAAACTGGCCACAATATGTGAAAGTATCGGCTTCAAAATGTTAATTTGTCATTTAAAATACATGCTTAAATAGTTATAAATTCAATTAGACTGCGTTTTCAAATTTCAGTTTAAAAGTATTAAAATATCTTACCGCCTTTCGTCGGAGCCTTTCTCCTTCGGTCGTCATTTTGCAAAATGCTGAAAAGTCAAAAATATACCACCAACGCTTCTAAATTGTAGCAAAAGCGAACCCCAATGTCATTGATATTTTATGTTTCATGCTTGTTTAAATTATTGGTATAATAATAATTATTCCATTTATGAGCACTTATCGATTGAATGGATTTTCTGATAGGAAATTTTGTATTCAATCTTTTTACAACATGTTGTAATTCAATAAACTGTGAAATAGCCAACACCGGATATCAGAATGGGATCGAATAAATTATAAAATAACATGAATTAAATATTAAAATGATTGCTGTATATTAATAGCCAATCTGTGAACATTTTTAATCATTCGTTTTGTTCATTCGTTTTTGGGCTATCGTTGTTTTTTTTGTTGTTTTTTGGCACCGCTGATCCTTACTGACATAAAATTTGATTAAAAATAGGAAGTTTATATGTCCTTCGTATTTTTTTTTATATAAATTGTTAAGATGAATTAAAAAAAAATGAAGATCGGAAAAAGATTTGCGTTGTCGGCAGGATTCGAACCTGCGCGGGAAGATCCCAATGGATTTCTAGTCCATCGCCTTAACCACTCGGCCACGACAACTGTTGATTGGACGTGGTTCCAATAATTTAAGTCATTTACAATTTTCTTAAAGTTTATCGTTTATTTGTATTACATGCGGTTTAATTTGGATTATCCATTTCTTTTCATTTTTTATAATGCCGTTATTCAAAATTTAATTTTACCTTTGGTAAAATTTTACATTTGATATATTTATTTAAAAAAATTAGTTGAAAAATATCGTTGTCGTCTATATTGCGCAACACCGTCAATGATCACAACAACCTGATTGATACGACCATTTTCTCTGTCACAATGAGGCCGGTTAGCTCAACTGGAAAGGACCATACTCCTCTTGTGGGTTAGAGTCCCACACCGGCCCGTTTCCTCTTAAGCATCTACTGACTAGGTTAAATTTAAGTAAAAAAGCAGAGAAAGAGGGCAACAACCAAACTCGCAAACAAATCAGGGTCTTCCCCAGAAAACATTCTACGCAGTCAAAAAGAAATATATTATTTCCAATGTAAAAAAGAACGTAAATCGATGAATGGACTTGGGTTTAAATCAATGAATGTGTAGTCATTTTGAGTAAGTTCTATATTAGCAGTGACAGAAAGATATGCATATATAAATAAGACAACAATTCCGGCTTTGTAATATTGTCTGGTTGCGAGTGGTGACATTCACTAGAAGTCTAGTAAATAAAACTACTAACACAGGGTGTGTCTTGACTCCTTTATTTACAAGCAACAAGAGTATAATATCAAGCGGTCGGTGTAGGCTTTGGGGCGGATGCTTAATCTATTAGATCTACTAGGAATTCTGGAAAGATAGACTTGCTTTTATTACTAAATGTTACACACTTCTTGTTTACAGTGGCATCGTTTCTCTGTTATATTCACTTGCAAGTCTGGTTTCACATGCAAAACACATGTATAATGTTGGAATTAGCCTATTAACGATGAAATATAAACTGTATCAAAACCCGGCATTCGGTCAGGCAAGTTTGTCCCGCTGAATTTTTATGAAAGTTTGTAGAGAACTCTCAAATCCCCATTTATTCTTATTATCGTGTTCTTGCTGATTTGACTGTAGAATTTTAAGTACCCGCCGTTTTTTCTTGACAATGCTATTAACTTCTTATGTTTTTTTTTTATGTTTGTGTGATTTTGCATGCAACATTGTCAAGTTGATGGCTCCAACGTTTACAAATTTTTGTAAACGTTTACACGGACCATGATACCCAATCTCTAAAGTCAGATCAAACAAAATGTAAGACTATTTTTACTTTCACTTTTGCGATTTTGTAGGCGACATTCTGATTGGTTCAAAGGGTAAGCGATAAAAGCACCTTTTAGTTACTCGTCGTCAGATCCTGATAGCGTAGCGGTTTTCAGAAGATGATTTTTATCAGATTGATGAAAAACGAAACGATCCCATTTAAACGTTGTTGATAAAATAGCAATAACTCAAGTGTCACAGAACCTTGTAAGTTGTAAATAGCATTGCAACTCCATTTTAACACGTTGTAAAGGAATCAATATATGCGGAAACACATAGCAGTGCGATTTTTTTTAAACTTTTACCGTGCAAGTTACATAGCAAGGTACAATAGATCTACTAAATGCATTGAAAAGCGACACATTAATATTTTCTAAGTGTTTCGTTGCCGATTTTCAGTAAATATTTTCCCGCCTTCATAATCACGTGACATTTGTTTAAACGGTCCGAGATTCTGTAAACGTTTATGGCCCAGAATCGAAACGTTACCGTCACAAGTTACACGTATAAACGTTGGAACCTTAGTTAGAGCTGATACATCTATGCAACTTCTTCTTGTTTGTTTATATGAGAACGAAGTGTGGCAAGTGTGAGGTCGGTGACCCTAGAACCTGGCCCCAAATTAGAATAAAAACCATTAAATACTCCGAAAACTAGTTACTTCTTCGAATGGTCTATTAATAATCACCTGCGACAACAATAATTTAGCATTTACTGTTTAAGGGAATTTCTTTTGTTATTTCAATCTTTCTTGAACAGTCTTAATTAATCGAGTTTGCAATATTTTTAATTGATATAATACCGGAGAAGCTTTGTGTCATGAAGCGGCTTCCAAAAATCTCCTCGTCAATTAAGTCAGTGCTTTTATCAATTACGACCTTTAAAGGTCGTCGACCAGGATACTTATTTTTATCGATAGTAGTTCTATAGAGAAATGTGAGAAGGCGGTGTCAACATCCCAGCAATTATAAAATTGTTGATTCAACACCTGGTTTTACTTGTCTTTTTTTTTTGTTGTTTTTTTTTTGGCGTCTGCTGTGACAAGTCAGTCATAATCGTACTATATCGGACTAGATATGGCCGAATCTGAGTATTTTTACAACCGAAAGTATTTTTTATCTGTAATAATTATCAGTAATAAGTATTCTCATCACTAGTTATATAGAGGCACACATTGAACTTTCATTCAACATCGTTTTTGTTCCAAATTGAATGTTGGCTCCAAATTGAACTTTTCAGTTGTGAATACCAAGTCTGTTACATTTCGTTACTTTACTTTTGTTACTAAGGGACACATATATGACCAAACAATTAGACATTTATTTGAAATTAATTTAAATATATGTACTTTTTAAGAACGGAATCTGCAAAATTCCTTACCTTCTATGGTAACCATGACCATTGTGCGTTTAATTTGTGACTGTAAGCAAAAATACTGTGGGTTGTAAAAATACAACAACTCAGGACCAGTCGATTACAAGCGAGTCCACCTTTGAAATTTAAATATAAATCACATCTTCAAATTTGTTAACAATATTCTTAAATCTGGCATATAGCTTCTGTCGTGAGGACTGCTCAATTACGAATTGAGGACTTCGGGCACTAGCGGATTAAGATGGGGCGCACTCAGCTCGCGCGCTTCCTTATAAAATTGTAGTTTGGCCTAATATTGACATTAACTTAATGTCAATATTAGAGAAAACATACAATGCACTATTTAAGAATCAAAACTGCCAAATGATCTATTGGGTATGACCTCAAATGTACATAACATGTAACTCGTTCAAGAGATTACTTTATCTTTTTCTTTCGAGGGAGCATACAGTTTAAGTTGCCCGCCCCCGCTCCCTCTATCAGATACTGGATTCGCCCTTGTAGTGTTCAGGCCCATGACATGATGTACAGGCCCATGAGATGGTGTATAGGCCCATGACATGTCTTAAATTTTGACAATGTTATCTATGTCAAGGGAAAGTGATTTGACCGAGTATGATAATGGCCCCGTTATGGGTCTATGCTTGCAGTCGGATTATTGAGACTACTATCCATTGTAATGATTACTTCTACCCAGTCAAATATAGAGTATATATAGGAAAGCCCTTGTTGCACAAATAGTTGGGCTAGGTGGATAGGTTGTTTATAATATCTTTAACGTGATGCTCAGAGAAAAGAAAGTTTGTCTGCTTCTGTGCCAGATAATTTGTGTCGATGTAAAATTATGCCATTATTCGGTTTCTTCGATAAATTATGAAAGCTATGTCTTCAATAATGAATCAGGCATTTTAACACACATCATTTTTAGTACTTTAATCCAAGTTAATATATCATATATTATAAACTGTAAATTCATTAGAGTCATTAAAAGCACAAATACATACAAAACAAGGGCTACATGATATGATTAAACACGAAGCTAAACACACTATTATCCGTGGAAAGACACCGATGTACTTGAGCAAAGTTATTAACCACCCCAGGGTCTCTTACATAAAAGATCCTCACCACTTCAAGTCCGCACATCAACACTTTCTTGTCTCGACAAGTCTAGTAACATAGCATTTAATACATTGCTTGTCCCGTAATTGTAGAATATTTCATCACCAATGGTTCTCAGCTGCCTACCACAAGCCTTGCACACGATTTCGTCTCCCAGTATTCTTAAAATTCTTCCACATAGTTTGAGACAGTCTCTGTTTGATACAGGTGTACGTAGTCTCTCAGAATGTTCGGAAAATGTGGTGTGTATCGGACCTTTCTCACTGACTCTTTCGGTATCCACTTCATCTTCGCATGGAGTCTTTTTATGTTTCTTTGTCATTCCTTGAAAATTATCCATATCGTTTGCACGCTCGAGCTCGTGAGTATGAGACTCTTGCATTCCGATACCGGATACCGGAAAATACTATATCCCTAAAATAGAAATAAAAGTTATATCTTTCTGTCTGATTTTTAGCTAGAAAAGTATGACTGAACGTGTATATTCAACTCAATAATTTGAGAATCAGTACCTTTTTTTCCTCGATAGAATTCGATTTCTTCACAGTGTTTACAGGTATCTACTGTCTACGGTATTCCCATCATAAACGCCATACTCTTTATTGATTGTCCAATCAAAAAAGTTATTACAAAACTAGCTAAAATTAGAATAAAGATTACCATTATACTATTTTTAGAAATTTTAGCTCACTCCAAGTACTTTTAATTATATTATCTCGAAAACTGCTCTTAAATATGGATACTTTATTAACAAAACATTAATTTTTTCATATAAATTAATTTAAACGTAGAACCTTTTATGTGTATGAGTACTAAAACAGTTTATTTTATTAATGTGACAAAATTGCTTTGAGAAAGTCCAAAATGAGGGTTACCCTATTGTTGCTAAAAATAATAACGGAAGTAATCTCCAGGATATAAAAGTCGGTTGTTGACGAAATTCTGTCGCCATTTTGGATAACAAAAAGAAAATGCGAAGCAGTTGTTGACCGTTTTGGTCGAGCTTCTGGTCTTTTTTTTAAAGTTCCCTTAAGGAACAGAAATGACGACCCCAAGTCCAACTTATGGAGGAATTAAAACCATAGTGGGAAATGGAGGTTTTCCCAAAAGTTCAAACAATTTGTTCGCTGATATTCATAAACAGTGGGGACTTCTTCCCGGAAACCAAGGTTTGAACAATATCAACAAAGAAACTCAAACAGCAGGATCTATGCTTTCGCCATTAGAAAATGTTAGAAAACAAGCAGAAATAATCGCTTCTGATGTTGTCATAAACTTTGATGTGGAAAATGGTAGAAAATGCCCTGACAGGTTTTGTAAAACAATGAGGAAAACTGTGAAAGAAGTTTCTGATAGACATGCAATTGCTTTAAAATCCATGGTCAACAAACTTAATCTAGATGACAGCAATATGTTTCAGACTTTTGTCAATGTGGCCGATGAAATATTTGAAGACGGCCAAATTAACTGGGGTCGAGTCATTGTTGTTTATGCATTTGCATCAAGATTGACGGCATACTTGAGGAAGAGTCACCCAGACTTTGAAGAAAAAATAGCCCTATATGTTGGAAAATATGTTGGCAACAAACTTGGACGCTGGATATTAGACAATGGTGGATGGGTAAGCTTGAAAATAATAAAATTTGTCTTACAAAAACATCAGGAATATAACAAGGCAGTAGATAGAGATTCAGTAACCAGACCTCAAGACTTTTCTGTTCCCTATCCAGTTCTTTGAGGCTGACTTGAAGTCTGGTAACCAGTATCTATAAGAAAATACATTCAATAATAATAATAGTTTAATTAATACATATTAAAAATAAAATATGTTTGGTCAAAAACATATGATGAACAAACTGAAATAACAATGGATTTCATTTCATAATTTTGTACTCGATTTCGTATGGGAACTGCTCAATGGTTAGAGCATCAGCACAGTGAGCCAGAGGTCAGAGTTTGGATGCTACTCTTTCCAACTGCCACATTGTCATTTGGTTTTCTTGACAGTTTTACCATATTTTGTTTAGGTCTTCAGTCCTCCTAATGTTCCAGAATCACAAATGTTTGTACAATAATTTTATTTTTAGTCCATTTTGGGATACAGATTTTAAAAAAGTAATTTTTCTCTAAAATAATCAAGACCTGCAAACACCCAATAAAAGCAAACCCCGCTGCTATTAAATATAAATCGAGCAATTTATCACCGAGATTTATTGTGGGGTTGAAACTCAGATTTCCTTGCATTTAAATCAAGGATATACAATTATTGGAATGCATGCTATCTTTCAGGATGCCTTTGCAGACTTTTTCTCTGATGAAAGTGCAGTAGAGGACAAGATTTGGAAGGGACTTCTCTTCACAGCCACTTTGGGTGGACTCGGGGCTTTGGCTGCTGTCATGGCCAGATGATTTATTCCTGCCTTGTGCAATCTCCATCCTGAGCTGTAAAAGTAGAATACTCTGTTACTTCAAACATAGAACATTGTTTGATAAAAAAAAAACTTTTAGTCACTAAAATCAGTGCCATAGATCATAAAACTTTAAACTAGAGACCAGTCTCAAATTTCATGAATGCGATTGGCTGATATCTCCATTTTCCATTTTCAGCTAATTAGATCCTTGAGATTTGAGACTGTCAAGTCATTTTTGATGATCCTGGACCTTGTTTTTATATCGCAGATTTATGCTCAATAAGAAATCAAATTTTGTGGAAACAAGTTAAACACAGCATTAAAAGTATATTTTGAAAAATTATTTATGTTATCTTCAGCAAACTTGTTTTCTCAGGGTTCTTAATAATTTCAGAATTTCTGACGCTTTATAAGTCATAGAACTTGATGAAAGTTTTGTTGTAAGATAAATTGGTCACAGCATTTAAATAGAAAATGTAATTAAAATATTATTTGTGTCACTTACTTTTCTTTGGTTTATTTTACTTTTACAGGTCTTGTAAAAATTAATAATTTGATTTCATAGTCATTTCATCCATTTTCATTTGATACAAAGCTGCCAGAAACACACATTATTATGTCATTAACATAGTTTTCCCTATTAATTTACCTGTAATAAGTAATCAGTAAATTTTGGAACAGTTGTGTAATATATTTTATAACCTTAGGAAGACAATCAATTTACATACTTATAAAACACCTAGTTCTGCAAATGCTATCTGCAAAATAAAAAATGATAGATTAAACACATCAGGAAAGAGCGACCCATCCTCTTTCTGCTGTTATTTCTTCTCCGAAAATGAATCTCCTTTTAATTTAATTTAATCAATTTTTCCCTTAAGTTGAAAATAATGTAATTTCTCATTTTCACTTTATTCACTATGAACAGCTTTGTTTCTTGTTCTTTTTTAAATGTGGCAGGAAGAAGTTGTGTGAAAATTTTGTTGTTTCTTTTTTCAGATTGAGTTGACAATGTTGTTATAATTCCCATCAGAAAATGGTTTTAAAAAAATCTTGAATTACATGATATTTGAAACAAGTTTTGCTAATAGTTTCATAGATAATGTAAAATTCAAACGGTCTCATTCACTAACTCAGTAACTGTCTGTGTAGTATTTTTAACCCTTTACTTCTTAGATACATCTTTATTATGTGGGAAAACTGTTTAGATCCAGATCAGCTGGCACATTGTTGCCATCCGAGCAGGATTTCTGACCAAGATACAACTAGTGGAGGTCCAAGTCAGATTGCATGGATGTGATGGCTGTTTTGGATCTACACTGGTTGCACAAATGGAGTAAAGGATTAATATTTTAGCTTTTCATATCATTTCCAGAAGTTAAAGAAATTACTTTTGTCGTATCATGTAATTTCCCAAGGATCAAATTTTGCGCAAATGACGTAAGTGACATTTTTTGCGAGGGCTTAAAAACGCGCACATGTATTATCCTAATAAGACTAGATATTCAATGGCTTGATTTCGCTAGGGTTTGATTTTGGGCATTTACCCTGGTGCGAAATAGGTCAAAATTAAACCACAGCAGGATATAATGATACCATAGTTATATTTAAAGAAATTGTTAATCACATCATTCATTTTACCTGGGTCTATTTAATTAGTATATTATATTTATTAAATAGACCCTGATTTTACATGTACATGAGCATATGCTTAAAGTAAGATACAGAGAAGAAAAATACTCAGACAAATTATTCTGAGATCATAGTGATTTTATTTAGTTTTTGATAAATCTCTCTTTATATTGTTGAAACAATTCTTGCAAATGTAGCAAAGAGCTTACAATTTTTCCTACAATTTACAGAGAAATTATACTACAAAGCTTTCTTAGTAAGTGTTAAGTGAACAATTGGAAATCACATACCACCGTAAAAAGTTTAATTGGTAAATGCTTACAATTTGTACTATCTAC
Source organism: Corbicula japonica (assembly GCA_038501625.1). Lineage (NCBI taxonomy): Eukaryota > Metazoa > Mollusca > Bivalvia > Venerida > Cyrenidae > Corbicula > Corbicula japonica. The sequence goes on from JAZAYU010000033.1 coordinate 1,660,289, forward strand.
TGATCTATTGATAATAATCAGTGTTATTATCTACTGATTGTCAAGATCAATTGTCTTGTTTTGTAGTATTTTGATATTGTCTGATAAATAAAACAGTGTTTTAGAAAAGAAAAAAAGAAACACCATGTCAATGAGTGCAGCTATAAAAAAATAAAATTTTCTATAATGATGTCATTGTTAGTTGTTTGATTGTGTCAGGTTGCTTATGTTGATTATTTATCTTTTTTGACATTGTCTACATGTTTGGGAACACAGTATTGTGAAATCACTTGACTTGTTCACATGATTATCACCACAAGGTCACTCAGCATCTTGGAGAACAATGCAGAAGTAACTGCATGCAAAGAGGACTTTGCTTGGCGTGGACTTCATTTATGTAAAAGAAGTAACTGTGTCAGAATTGGTATTACCCACATCAGTGGGTTATATCTCCTTCACTGCTTGGATAAGCCTTTCATCACATTGGTGGGCATATAAGTATCATTTCGTCTGAATCTACACTTGTTTGCCTATTTTGGGTAGAAATAACCTGATTAATCTAAAAGCATATTGTTTAGATACTGATCACACTACACAGATACTGTATGCAAATTGACCTGGATCTACACTGGTTGCCCATGTGAGTCAAACCCCATGGAGTAAATGGATACTATCACAGCAGCAGTAGATATCTGTAAACAAGATTTTTAGTGTTTTGCTATCAGTATTTTGTGAAACAGAATAGAAAAAGTGGCCTTACTTAAAAGAAGGGGAGCGGGGTTATTGCTATGCACATGTCAGTCTGTCCACCCAAAACCAGACCTTGTCCGACCAATTATTAGACAATGATTTGACTTGTAGTCCTCAAATTCGGTAGCAAGATTTGTCATCACATGTAGATCTCAGAAGGTCAAGGAAACAAGAATCTTCAACACAAACACTTGTCCAACTATTAACTAGACGGACCAGTAAATCGGTAGAGCTATATAGGCTGAACAGAGCTCTAATGCCAAGTTTGGTCATTTTCTGCTAATAAACGGGCGTTCAGTAGGTCACGAGATGCAACTTCGATCACTCAGAACACAAAATATCCCCGTTTTCTCTTTCTGTTTATCCTATTTAACTAAATATTAAGACAAAACATGATCCCTGTGATTGAGGATATAGAGAAATATGCTTTTTTTCGAAAACGATGATATTTTGTGTTCTGAATGATTTTAGTTGCATCTTGTGATACAGATCATCCGTTTATTACCTTAAAATGACCAAACTTGGCACTAGAGCTCTGTTAAGCCTACAAAGCTCTACCGACATAATGACCAGAAAAGGACCCCTTAACAGGTGTCTGTGATTAGATCTAAAACAAACATTTTTATTCTTTATAGGCAGAACAAGGGATGTTAGTGTGTCAGATCCATGTATTAGGATAACTTCCCTCTGAATTTGTTTAAGTGTCCCAACTGGGGACATATATACAATGACAAGGCGAAGTGAGAAAACAATCTTGAGAGGTGGAGAAGGTAGATTTTTGATAAAGACAACCCACCCAATTTTTCATGTTTATTTAATTTGTAAAAACTCAAACCGATAAAAAAAATCTTCAGGTGTAGGGTAGGTCGGAAGTGGAAGGTGGTACCCCTCTCCAACCCCTTATGTGACGCCTGAGTTATGCCCCATTCAAATGACTTCAATGACTGTGAAACTTAATGTTACTTATAACGTTGAAAGTACTTGTCCTATTATTTTATAATTGGAATATGTCATCTACATGCGCTTTACTTTTAAGCCACACTGCCGTTGATGAACTTGTGTTTCAATATTAGTTATAAAACCAAGTCTTGCATTTCATGGGAACTCCTTAAAGAAATGGGTTTTCGCAAAGTATACAGAAGGTGGCCAAGTTATTCTAGTTGTTAAACACCACATTTGTACATTGAGTAGACTACAGTGTTCTTATCTATTAATATTTAAAAGATTTAAAGAAGGAAATTAATAATTTTTTAAAGTGCCCCTTCATTTCTTGCGTTTTAATTGTGGCTTACTTGCAATCAAGGTACTGAAAGTAGTGAACACCAGAAACAAGCGAAACGATTTGCGTTTTGCTTCATTTATACATAGAAACACCAATATCTAGGCTGAAAATTATCACTTTCTCTTTAATGCTGGAGCAAAAGCTTAAGTGATCTACGGCCTTTGAAGCCTTTATCGAGCTTTACCTTCGGTGTTTGTGAAGTACGACAAAAAACAACTGGTCATTGAACAGGCGAATGAGTGCCGACGCTTGTATGACAGTAATCTCTTTTTTGTGTTTGTAGAACTGTTTTGCTATAAACTGTAAACTTACTCTGGTTTGGTAAGGAGTGATCTGAGGAAATTACCAAAACCTTCCCGATTTATCCTTACACTAAGCAGCCAACAACATTCTCGTGTTTTCTTTCTTCTTAAATTATAGCAGTAATACTTCTGGAAATCGCAACAGTTTGAAGAGCAAGAATGGAAGTCAAACTAAAGCTAGGTGAAGACTGAAGAGTTTTGTTCAGTTTTGTCTGTGAAAGAGATCGTCGCAAAAGCTCATGTTTGCGTGTGGTGCAGTAGAAAATAGAATCTGTGTTCCGTCATAATTTGTAAATAGAAAACTTTCTGTTCTATGATGTATATGAAGATTGAAATTTCTAGATATGTTTAAGGCAGTTTTTGGCTTTCGCGAACCTGCTGCTTTCAAAAGCAACGTAATTTTGGGACACTTCAACAATTTTATTCCGAGATACGGAGACAAAACCATTATGGGGTTTATCTTTGGGTGTCCATATGATTATGTTGGTCCATTACAATTTTATATAATGGTTAGAACAAAATGAGTTATTACCATCAAAATGTTATATTATGGTTAGTACACAAAAAGTTATTATTAAGGGAGACCCAAATTCAAAATCCATATATCAGTCACGATAGGAAGCTGGTCGCCATTTCAGCCAGTCAAATGCTTGATGGTGTTGAGACTGGTTTCCAGATTTAGTTTTTATGATCTTGGGCCCTGATATGCGTAATTCAGTTTTTAGACTGGCGCGCATGCGCGCCAGTCTTAACTAACGATGCTGTGAACCCTGCGACGCGCAGTCCTTAACTTCGGGTGTATCATTGCGACCACGAGAGCGTATCAAGTAAGTGGTCACCGCGAGAGCAGGCCGAAATGTTCTGCACAAGTGTGAAGCACAATGCAGCACACCATTCCACGAATTCTGAGCGATTGATAGTAAGTTTCCGTGTAATTTTGGAGCATCCATGCCAAAAATTCCATCGAACAAATGAAGTGTGAAATCATGACCAGCTACGGCAGTGAACAAGCAACTGGATATGCATGAGTAGTTTAGTTACGCCTGAAAGATTTCGTAGTTGTGTGGCATAAAAAGTAGTGCATTTTAAGAAAATACAAATATTTCGAGAAGGAATGCGAACTTTGAAAGATAATGCTACAAATAAAAACAAGAAAACAATTTAATGTTGTTGTTCGAACAACTATGAAAGGATATTAAAAGAACGATTAAAAACAAATCAGTCACGTGACAAGCGGGAGATAGCGTGGGTTGCCATTTTGGTTAGGTTGGAGCAGTTGTGGATCGAGATTTTGCTCGGCTATCAAGGACCGGGCCGGGTCCCAGTGTTCTCCCCAGACAACCGTTAAAAAGCTATGATCTATTTCCAACAAGAGTTAAATTCGCCGACATCCGTTTATTCAAAATCGACATGTCATAATTTTCTGTTTCTTGCATTGTAAACACAGGTCGCTTTTCAATACACACCTCATTCAAGGTTAAGCAATGGGCGAGTTGACCAATCACAATCGATTTCTTTACTATCAGCTGGATAACTCCGCCTCTCCACGTGGTGAATTCGCAAGACTGTCGGTGTCGTTTGATCGTATTTTGGCTCTGCCGACTGTTGATATTCTCAAGTAATAGCGGAACCCGGTGTGTCAATGATTTTAATGAGATGCGATCATGAGTAATAATTTGGTTATTCTTAGTTCTGTGATAAGAAGACAAACGCGAAAATTGTACTGTATCTATACATGTATGAAAATAATTGTGCGATAATGGATTTGTTTTAAACAAATCTATTGGCAAGTTGCAGTTAGAACTTAACTTGCAAAAGAAATACATTCTGTGGCATTTTACTGCGCTATCATCGTAACGATCAGTTCATTTTCGTCGGACACATTTTCTGGACGAATGATGGGTCATAATATATTATTACTATGTAACTATTACTTGATTATCTTTACTATAGTACAATTAGGCCGGCTGAAGGGGAATTAAGGCCCGGCTTTAAATAGAGGTTTATAGCGAATGCTGAGAACCATGTGGCCCGGCTTTATATATAGATCGTTGAGTAATGAACGGGAACCATGTTGTTTGTACGTTAAGTTCAAGGTCAAGCTATTTATAATTGAGTATATGTATATATAGATTAAATAAATAGATCGATGAGTCGGTGTTTTCTTATGCGAATTGAAAGTTTATTGTTGTAAGCAGTTATAGAAAGAGTGTACATGTAGTAAGAGACACTGTTCAGATAGTTATTCTTGGATGATATTGAAGTTTGTGTTCTGTTTACGAATATTGGCAATCCTATGACTTGATTTTTGGCGCGTGAATGTGACCTATATATGATGGTTCTTTGTTTAATGAAATTGACGGTTCTTGTTTGTTTCTGTTTAACAAGAAGGCGATTTCGTGTCTATAAAGTAAATAATGATTGTATAACCATTTTTGTAGGTCTTTTGCTGTTGTTTAGAATAATTGTGACTCATCCCCCATCCCATTCCCATTCCCCATCTGTAAATTCTTCATCATAATTCATGTTACTACAGCAACTATCTCTTCCACTATTTTCTAGCTAGTTTTCATTATATTTAAAAGGAAAACTTTTTAATTCTTTTGTTTTCAAATCATTCACTACATTTACTGCAAACTTGTTAATGTTCAGCAAACAAATTTCATCATAAATCCCAATCCATACCAATTCCGGTATACTTCATTTCAAACTGCACTCCTTGTATACAACGCGTTCCACAACTACATGTAATATACAAGCACATCCTTCAACGTTCAATACCCTTTGCCAATAAAAGACAACAATATTAGACTATATAGTAGCACTTTAAAATTCTTTCTTTGTTTAAAACAATCCATCACCTGCATGAACTCTTACACCCAACATCTAACTTCTTTTAAATGTCGTCCACATATAACACATCGGTGTTATACTTTTCTTGTTAATTATGCATGCGCGAAAGAACGACGACTCGTCAATTCTATCTTATTTCAAGAGAAACCGGCCTTGTGAGGCTGATGCCAACTCCATCGGGCATTCTGAACTTCAAAATTCTAGAAATGAGATCGAGATCATTCCGGATAGCCCTTCAAGAGCGACTCTGAAGACGCCAAGTACCCTTTCACGTCGTGAAATTACTCCGACGCCGGACGTGGTATCCCAACATGCCGAGACACTGAATCAACGCCGGCTACCTCGAACAGCCAGTTCGATCCAGTCAGGTGTCGATCCTAAGTGGAAGAAAGTCTACTCCTGGTTGCAAGAAGTTGGCAATGGTTTTTTATATATATATTTACTTAGCCTTGTGACTTGCATTAAATAAATAAAATAACTCAATTTCATGCTACTATATATTAAAAGGGAAATTGCATATCAGGAATCGCCACACTCATAAAACACAGCCTCCCCTGCAGCAAAAAGAAGAGAGGAAAATAAATGATTTGTTTGTTGATTGTTTAACAAAAAAGGGGAACCGTATGGGTTAGCGCCTTGGAACAGTCAGTGGCAAAATAATTTGCTACTAGGGGTTTAAACCAGGTTCTAGGGGTGCACTACATAATTTATTATACCTGTTTGTGTTAACTGAATACCTATTATGATATTATTTTCTGGACGAATTATGGGTCATAATATATTATTACTATGTAACTATTACTTGATGATCTTTACTATAGTACAACTAGTCCGGCCGAAGGGGAATTTTGGCCCAGCTTTAAATAGAGGTTTATAGCGAATGTTGAGTACCATGTGGCCCGGCTTTATATATAGATCGTTGAGTACTGAACGGGAACCATGTTGTATGTACAACAGTACGGTTTTACCCAAGGAAATCTTATTAGTAAGAGGGAAGATGTCAACGTATTTTTAGCTCGACTATTCGAAGAATAGGGGAGCTATCCTACTCGCCCCGGTGTCGGCGTCCGTTAAACAAAATATGCACTTTGGTCCATAACTTGAAAACAAACTACTTATGATATCAACTTGAAACTTGGAATATATATTCACCATCAAATTCTACATCATTACCAACAAGACCCATAACTCTGCTACAAATATTTTTCAAGTTATGCCCCTTTTTCACTTAAATTTTGCGTTAAGGAAAATATGCACTTTGGTCCATAACTTATAAACTACTTGAGATATCAACTTGAAATTTGGAATATATATTCACCATCAAATTCTACATCATTACCAACAAGACCCATAACTCTGCTGTCAATATATTTCAAGTTATGCCCCTTTTTTCTTATATTTTGTGTTAAGCAAAATATGCATTTTGCCCATAACTTTAAAACTACTTGAGATATTGCCTTGAAACTTGAAATATATTTTCACCACCAAAATCTACATCATAACCAACAAGACCCATAACCCTGCTTCCAATATTTTTCAAATTATGCCCCTTTTTCACTTACATTTAGTGTTAAGCAAAATATACACTTGGCCCTTAACTTGGTTTATATGGAGGGATTTCAAAATAACTTGGCACAAATGTTCACCATGACAATGCGGTGTGTCGCGTTCAATACCCATGCCTGTAGGTCCAAGGTCAAGGTCACTGTTACTAAAAATAGAATTTTCTTGCAAAATCTTGTCCGCTCTAACTTAGTTATTTCTTATTGGATTTTTAAATAACTTGGTATAATTGTTCACCATATCAAGATGGTGTGTCAAGTACAAGCCCATGCCTGTAAGTCGAAGGTCAAGGTCACTGTTACTAAAAATAGAATTTTCTTGTCCAGGCTGTTACTTTGTTATGAATGGAGGGATTTCAAAATAACTTGGCACAAATGTTCACCATGACAAGGCGGTGTGTTGCGTACATTACCCATGCCTGTAAGTCCAAGGTCAAGGTCACAGTTACTTAAATTGAATTTACTTGTTCAGGCTATAACTCTTTTATGAATGAAGGAATTTCAAAATAACTTGGCACAAATGTTCGCTATGACATTGCATTGCATTACCACCAACTTCTTCGCAGACATTTCCGTAATGTCAAGACAACAGTGCCACAAATACAAATAATTTACTTATCTTCAAGTTTATGCATATTCTTATAATTCCTCCAACATCACTGTCGTTGAAATGCTATTATTCCCATCATTTCACTTGAGTGTCTGAAAATGATGCATAGCAGGGGCATCTGTGTCCTATGGACACATTTCTAGTTTCACTTATATTTTCACTTAAGTGCACCTCATCGATAACTTTGCACAAAATACTTAAGGTATCAACTTCAAACTTCCATTATATTTTCATTTCAGTTCTTTTCTTTAACATTACTGAAGTGATTGATATTTGACTAAAAGTAAATGTCTCTCATAAAAAATTACTAACATGTTTTCTAACAAATTCAGAAATATTTCATAGTTATTCCCCTATTCAGTTTAATATTTATGGTACATTAAGGAATTATTTCTGTTATTTGAAATGAATTTCTCCCTTACCATTCACTTGTTAATATTTTTCCTGATTTCACACCAATATATGGCCATAGTTGTTATTGTTTTAATCTTCAAATTGCATTTGTTTCAAATGATTCGAATAGTCGAGCATGCTGTCTCCTCTGACAGCTCTTGTTTATGTTGCTTGATTATGTGGACTTTTATTGTTAAATTATGTCGTAGGTTATGTATGCAAACATTTTATGTTTATATATAAACAAAATATTTACATGACCAAGATGCAATTCCATGTAGGTTTAGTCAGATAATTGATTGTTGTGACTTCTCGTGATAACCTTGAACTGACCCGTCTGGTTTTTCAAGATGGCGTTCATCACGCAAAGCATGTATACATGATTAGGTAGTGCGAGTGGATATAGTCATATAGGATTGTTTGCGGTAAGTTTTTGTTATCTACATCTACTAGATAGTTTCGTTTTCTAGATCACTGTTGATCGGGAATGTGAGCCAGGTTATAAAGGTATCGATGAGTTTTGTGTTTTCTTTTAAGCGTTAGCGTACGTTAAGGGATTGCCACACTCCTCCCAACTTTATTCATCGATAAAAAGAAAATTATCAAAATCTCAATAATGGCAAAATGCCGTTCAATAAAACTTTGCACAATTGAATGTTACTACTGAATCTTTATTTTGCATACAGTAGGACTCGTTAGAAAAGTAAAGAAAAAAAGCTTGACCTAAAAATTCCTTAAAATTCTATTTACATAAATTCACAATAACTAAGCGATACAAAACATAATTTTAAATTCCCACGTAAGCGCAATGATACTGACAAGAAAATGTTGTATACTTTGTAAAAAAATTTCAACTACTAAAAGAGAAATCAGTGATTGTCATCGGTTTACGCGACTAGGAAGCGACCAGAACAATGAAGGTCAAACACACTTTTACTAATATCTCCTAAAGTTTACATATGTTAGTCACGAGGACACAATAAATTGTTGTCAGTATCATATTACTCATGTGGGCATTTAAAATGATGTTTTGTGTTGTTTAGTTTTTGTGAATTTATGTAAATAGAAATTAAGGGAATTTTCAGATCTCGCTATTTTCCTTGACTTTTCTAACGTGTCTTACCACCTGCAAAATAAAGATACATTAATAGTATACATTTGTGCAAAGTTTTGTTTAACGGCATTTTGCCGTTATTGAGATTTTGATAATTTTCTTTTTATCGATGAACAAAGTTGGGAGGAGTGTGGCAATCCCTTAAGTACCAGCTCAAGCTATTTATAATTGAGTATATAAATAGATCTATGTATAGAGTATAAATAAATATATATATATATATATATATATATATATATATATATATATATATATATATATATATATATATATATATATATATATATATATATATATGTGTGTGTGTGTGTGTGTGTGTGTGTGTGTGTGTGTGTGTGTCTGTGTCTGATAATATAAATAGATCGACGAGTTGGTTATATAATATAAATAGATCGACGAGTTGGTGTTTTCTTTTAATTAAAATATATGCGAATTGAAAGTTTATTGTTGTAAGCAGTTATAGAAAGAGTGTACATAATTATTATGTAGTAAGAGACATTGTTCAGCTATAGTTATTCTTGGCAGTTTACGAATATTGGCGATCCTGTGACTTGATTTTGGCGCGTGAATGTGACCTATATATGATGGTTCTTTGTTTACAAATGTTTCTGATGTTGAAATTGACGGTTCTAGTGGGTTTCTGTTTTACAAGAAGAAGGTGATTTCGTGTCTATAAAGTAAATAATGATTGTATAACCATTTGTGTAGGTCTTTTTCTGTTGTTCAGAATAAATTGGTTTGAGTTGGTATTGCAGTGTAACTCACCCCCACCCCCTCCCATCCCCCAGCCCCCTGGTTTACGGGATCAAGATGCTGTGTCTGAATATAGAAAGTTAGTATAGATTTTCATCCTGAAAGTACCAATTTAAAAGAAATTGCCATGTTCGTGGTAGGGAAATTTTGAAAGGTACTGTTGAGTTTATATAGAGCAAATTCATTGTAATGTGGTTAGTGCTATGATAATGTTTAACTTCCAGGTAACTCCTTCATGAAAATTAAATGTTGGTGTAACTGTCCACAAAGTGCAAGGTCTAACATTATCTTCAGATGCTGTTGATATCGAGAAAACAATATTACAAGGAGGAATGGCTTACATAGCTCTCAGTAGAGTATTTACTTATGAAAATCTACAATGACAATAATGAAAAATCAGTTACATTCATGAAATTTTGTGTGCTCTTAACGATCCACTAAACTCCTCCTTGTTCGATCATCGATTAAAAAGAAAATTATCAAACTAAACAAAATTAACATTCATTTGTGCAAAATTTCATTGAAAGGCATTTTTCCGTTTTAGAAATGTTGATACTTTTCTTTTTTATCGATAAAGGTGTAAGGAGGAGTGTAGTAAATCCTTAAAATGTGAGAAATTATTTTTCATCCTAAATGAATACATAACAACACAAATAGTTCTGGCAATTCTTCATCATAATGCATGTTACCATATCAACCATCTCTTCCACTATTTTCCAGCTAGTTATCATAATATTTAAAAGGAAAACGTTTGTTTTCAAATCTTTCACTACATTTACTGCAAACTTGTAAATGTTCAGCAAACAAATTTCATCATAAATCCCAAGCCATACTATTTCCGGTATATTTCATTTCAAACCGCACTCCTTATATACAACGCGTTCCACAACTACAGTTCGTCAACCAGTTCCGGTTAATTCATATATTCGTTGTTAAAAATATACTAAAAACATTAATCAGAACTTTCTTTGTTGTTTGATTATAAGCAAAATGTCTTAACTAAAAGATGCTGCATTTATTTAAGTCTCCATATTTATTTACTTTTACATATGTTATATTTACTTAAATACTAGTTTAAACCAGTTCCGGTTAATTCAATCTATTCCGGTTAAAACGTAGTCATGTCTTAGAGTGAATTTTGACTGTCTAATTTGATAGCTGTAAACTAGTTTTGACACACCTTAGTCATTTATACACGTTTTCTGTCTAAGGGTGCAAAATAATTCTGAAACTAATGTGAAATAAATATAATAACACACCAAGTCTTATGCTATAATCTTTTTTCTTTTTATTACAGTATTAACAAAAGCAATTAAGCACTAATGACATCTCAAGGTCCATTCCACAGTCTTCATGTATTGCACATCGTTTGTCTGATTAACATTACAGCAATCATTTCATTTGATAGAAATCTTATAATCACGTGGTGTCATGCGGAGTTAGCCATCGTGGGTAGCTAGGTACAGGTGACCGATTAACTTCTGCTAACACATTGTTTAGGATATCTTTGATGTAGGGTGAAAAAGACCTTAAGACATAACCAATATATAAACCAGCTGCATCCTCTAGCTTGAAGTGTCTCTTTTCCTTGATAGCCGTTCCCAGTTTATCCTTTAAAATTGAATTCTAAAAGTGGAATTTACACTACTTACTAACTCTAAATCGCTGATCCGGAACTGTTTCAAACGCATGCTTCTCAAAAACCATCACAAAAACAGAATGAAAATATTTATGCATACGATCTTGCTTGTGATGATAGAGCATTGATAGAATACACTATTGCAAATCACCTTTTTTCGTTGTCGGGCCAATAAATTTTTTTGTTGCGATGGATGTCACGCTTAACATCATCTGCGTTAAAAACTTTTGGACGCGAGTGTCTGCAATAGTCTTTGTTGATGCAGCTCTTGGCCGAAAGTAAACAATAAATCAAAGGTTTAAGTTCGTAAATGTTCAGTTGAAATGCTATTTATTGCTACTAAACGAGTATTTTCACTCGTTCTTCAGAAATATTTCTAACACGGGGTAGGAAATATAAAAGTTAACCGGAACTGGTTCATAACCGGAACTGGTTGATAAACTGTACATGTAATACACAAGCACATCCTTCAACTTTCAATACCCTTTGCCAATAAAAGACAACAATATATTATCACTGATTCTTTCTTTGTTTAAAAACAATCCATCACCTGCATGAACTCTTACACCCAACATCTAACCTCTTTCAAATGTCGTCCACATATAACACATCTGTGTTATACTTTTCTTGTTATATATGTGAAGCTGTCTATATGTTTACTGGTATCGTAAATTAATTTAATTTCAGATTGTGAGTGGGGTTTTTCCACCTTATCAAGAGTGAAGACAAAGCTTAGAAGCAGGCTTAACAATTCAACATTAAATTCATTGTTAATGATATTCATGTACTGAAGTTTGATTATAATAAGGCAGTCAGCACTTGGGCCCAAGAAAAAAAGAGGCTTCTGAAAGTTAAATCCTAATTCTGTCAGTTGTAATGACTGAGTTTGATATGTGTGAGATATCTTGGACAATGGAGGTGAAAAACTAACTATACAGAGTATATAGTTGACTTTGTAACTTGATGAGATCAGATCAGTTTATGTTATTAAAACACATGTTGACATACTGTTTACACATTATTTCACATTATTTATGTTTTTTAACTTTGTACCTTTCTTGGCTCTAAAGAGATAAAAACAACATCTATGTACTATATACAGTTTTTGCAGTAAACTTTGGTACAAATATAAAACTGTATAAAATGATAGTTAAAAAATAAAGTTTCGCGAGCTTAAATCCACGAACAGTCCAGTGACAACCCTTCCAAAAATCCTGGGGAGACCGTTAGTAAGTTGGCGAATATTTTTGTTAATGCATTGTTGCGATCGACGTAAAAATTAAGATTGTAACTGTTTCAGTCTCTTAAGGTACGTGAGCCTTGTGCATTTCATTGTTGACACTACTCAGTTGTGGCGGAGCCTGATCATCGTTATTCTAGCAAAATTTAACCACTAATCATGCGCTTCTGCATCAAAAACCCCAACCTAAGATTCAGGTGAAAAAAGTGGAAAACCTAATTTCCTTGCATCAAAATACAAGTACCTGCATCTATTATAATTCCTGAATATACTGAATTATTTGCTAATGTTGATGATAGTAACTGTCACAAAGTTTAACGAAAAAAACACACATAATTTCATATGTTTACAGTAATGATATCTGTGCAGGGCATGTTCGATTCAACCAGCGCGCCAGTCTTTCAACGCTTTCAGCGCTTTGATTAGAAGTTCGCGGAGGGTCATTATTTCCGAATTGACTTTATAACACACATCTTGATCAGACATTGAACTTTGGGTCATTTAACTAATAGATATCATGAAGCATAGTCAATAACACGGCTATAACCTCGGTACAACAGACCTTCCAGTTCCCGTCCACTCATTAGATCTCAAAGGGATTCCTATTTTGGAAGCAGGTGTCGTATCCTTTCCAACTAAAGGTCCTCTCGTAATTAAAAGTAGCTTAAATTGTAAATTAGATTAGATCTAACAAACCGGAAATAATTAGAAGAAAACAAAATCGTAAAATATTGAATAAGAGTGTTGGATAACCTTTAAAGTAAAAACAAACAAGAAAACGAGATTTTTAAAAAGAAACTTAAAAAATAAATGATCAAATGTGCCAAAAATAAAAAATTGCTTTGACAGCAATTATAGCAATTTTCTCGTGTACCATTGTGGATTGATGTCCAGTGACTCCGGACATTCAGTGAACTGAAACACTGACCAATCTTTGTTGTTTTTGTGGTTAATTTCTCCGGTAATAAGAACTAACCAATCTATGACGTTGAGGTTGTTATTTTTTACAATTTACAAAGGTTTTCTTGAAGGAGGAAAATGGTTTTATTTTTTTCGCAACTAGGATAACAGCAATAAGCAAAGTATGAACACACATGATATCTTTTAAATTTTAAACTACGGCAACATTGTTTGTACCAAATCGCTGCCATTGTATCCAATTAATGATGTAAATCCACTGGCGCTTGACCAGCCGCCCCACCCCTTGCCAACCCTTACTAATACGCCCCTTTTTCTAAACATGGTGTTAAGTCACTAATAGTATTTCATTCTATCAAAATATGCGAAAATACACCGTCAAAATCGTATTCTAAAAAATTATATTTCTATGTATATAATTCAATTATATACACAGATATATATTTCCCTATGGAAACGTATATGGTACACCCTGATGATGTCATTTCATGCGAAGATGTGTGCTTGTAGGACGACATGATCACACCAAGTTATCATAAAATATAAAAGATGATATGATAATTTGATCAAGGCGTAAAAACAGAACTCGATTTGTCGTCTTAATCTGGTCATTACTGAATAACAGAAGTCGACTTGTCGTCTTAAAATTAAACGACATAACTACATAATAACGTGTGTTGAAACAAGAAATATCTTTAAAAAAAGATAAACGGCGTTGATGGAAAAGATTTTTATATAGAAGAAAGAAAGAAATAAAGAGCGTGCAAAAATTTCGTCTGGTGATAATACGTCGATTAAAGAAGAATGTCTAACGTTAACTGTACATTTATTCAGTTTCAATAAAATACCTCTTGTAGAGTTAGTACTAATGACGAATAAATGTTATTAAAATACAATAAATGAAAAAAAAACCTGTTACAAGAGCGAAATCCACCAACTTTAACGTAAAGTAACTAAAAAAAAGTGTCCCTCCCGAGTATTGAACCCGGGGCATCCGCTTGAGAGGCGAGTGTGATAACCACTACACCAAGGCGATTTGAATGTCTGGAATTAAAATTAACAATCAGTATCAAAGGAAATAGAAAGGAACCAGTAAGAACCAGAAATATCTGCACTTCTCTGTCGTTTTACACTGTGTATTGTACTCGAGTGTTTACCTGACACCCGTGAATATTCCATATAAAATCGTATTTAAGCCATCAATTGACTTAACTGGTTATTTATACCGTAAATATCTTTTTCTCCAATACAATTATCGCTTTTAAAAACGAAAATGCCCGAACATATAAGTGCCATGTAAATACTAACGCACAATATAAAAATCGTTACGGTAATCATTAACGAGACCCACTAATAACCAATCAAAATAATCTATTTGATTTTCCCGCTGCATAATAAGTTTTATTTACAATATTTCATTGGTCGAAAAACTAGGTCAAAAGTGAGCTTAGACAGCTAACGCCGAAAAACTACTATGTTGACTATGCTTGTTGTTTACGGCTTTATGACTTGCTATAGGTCGACATATAGACCCCAAATTCCAGAGTTATTGCCCCTGAGTAACTCTTCAACTGACCCTTGTTTGTTTGTGACCTGGTTAGCCAAATAATTATTATAGATAGAATGAATAAACATTCACCAAAATGTTAACAGGATGTGAAATTGTGCACCTCCTATTTTGCAATGGCCATTACTCTTAATTACTCAGTTATTGACTCTGAAATAGCCAAAATGATGAAAATTGGCTTGTAAGCTGCCTATCCAAATAACTATTACAAATACAATCATGGAACCTTGAAGATTTCTATGCAAAAGTTGAACATGTCTTTTCAGCCCACCTTCAGATGGTGGGCTTTTCAAATAAACCTTCGTCCGTGGTCTGTCAGTCCGTTATGGGCCAGTCACAAATCAGTTGCGATGCGTCGGCGATGGGTAAAACCCGGGAAATTTGAACAAAATCTTGAGACAGATCTCACGATTGTGCACCCGTCGGAGGCGCTCTCCGGACGCCTGCGGCTTGTCGCAGATTTTTTAGGCATCGCCACACCCGTCGCGGTCCCCAACTTTGAACTTAAAATTTTAAGATTTCTCGCAAGATTTTTCACCCATTTTGGGCATCCCAGACACAATCTCCGATGACCTACGATGCCCTCCGATTAATCGGAGGCGTCCTCCGAATCCAAATTAAAAAAATTAAAAAGAAAAGACGCGCGCAGATATCGTCTTCGATCGCCTCCGATGCAATCGGAGGCGATCGGAGGCTAATTCCACGATTTTTCGACAAAACCGGGTCAAAATCCTTTAAAAATCTCAGACAATGTGACTGCTCCACTTTTATTAGGATTATTGCTAGGATTGTTCAAGGATTCTAATCCCCGACAGATCGCCGACATTGTGACTGGGCCATTATATACTTTGCTCCCGGTACTAGTCAGAAACTACAGGGTGGATTTTAACCAAACCAGAACTGGATAACCTTAATAGGTCACAGGCCAAATGCGGTCATTTTTTTCATTCTAGAGAAGATAAGTTTGATTAAATCTTGATGAAATTTAATATGAATGTTCATCTTAAAGGTCCTGAATGAGTACAAAATTTAGGTCATCTAGCGGCAAAAATAGGGTCAAAGGTGACATGCTAGAATAAAAACATTGTCCCTGCTACAAGTAGACATTATAATGCCGGATTTCAAACAAACTTTTTCAGAATGTGCCTCTAGTGCCCTCGTTGGTCCTAGCCGAAACTGGGCCGCAAGTTCAAATAAAGTCAAAACTATTTTTTCACTCTTAGACTAGAGACCTTCTTTTTGACCAAGTCTTAACAAAATTTGGTGTGAAAGTTGATCTTATGAGGGTCATGTCCATTAGATGACCCCTATAGTTTTTGCGGTCAGTAGGTCAAAGGTCATGGTGACAGTTGCCTTAAAGAGCAAAATATTTTCCAGGAATTTACCTAGACTCGTCAAACTTCATAGGTAGGTTGGTCATGTCCAGTAGATGACCCCTGTATCTTTTTGGGTCAAAAATATTGATAAAGGAATGCAATAAAGGATTTTTGTCAACATGCTTACTAGATATAGGCGAGTCAGGAAAGATCGATGTACAAATTATGATGATAAGATGACATAGCATACGTCGACATGATATATTTTAAAATAATGTTGCACTAACTTATGTCAGAAAGATTAGTTTACATAGACAACCGGTACAGTTAATTTTCGTTTGTTATCATAACAAGTCGACTAACCTTAAGTCGATTTAATCATATCATCAGTGTGTACCATATACGTTTCCATAATTTCCCCCCTACGTCAATTTCCAACTGGATTGGAGTACTATACGGAATCTAAATACCTAAAGGCAAAGGCTTAAAGAAACACAAAACCAACATTTAACATGTTTAATTAGTTGGGAGCAACATTGGATACCGACTGACAGTAACAGAACATCGTCACAAAATCCATAATGAAAACAAATGGTAATATTCTTGCAACTTAAAACATACATGTATCAACATAAGAACTCCTAAATAGGCCTATACCACACTTTGTATGAAATTAAGACCGTTCAAAGACATATTTAACAAGCTTGCGATTATTAATGTAATCTGGTGCTTTGAAATAAACTAAGTCTTTTTATATGAAAATTAAAATTTTCGTCTGTCATTGTCGGCTGTCCAAGCGCAGAAAATTATATTTTTTAGAACACGACTTTGACGGTGTATTTTCGCATATTTTGATAGAATGGAATACTTTTAGTGACTTGACTCCATTTTTACAAAAAGTATTAGTAAGGGTTTGCAGGGGGTGGGGCGGCTGGTCAAGCGCCAGTGTGTAAATCGCTAAAGGTCGTTCAGCACGTTACTTACTAGCAGTCAAATTAAATATCGAGATAAATAAATTAACCCAGACGACAAGTCAGTTATTTAAATACAGGGGTGCACTTGGATTTACAGGCTCTCTCAACATTTTATTAGACTTTAATCATTATTCGAATAAAAACCTACATGACGAAAAAAAGGAGTACAGGTTTTACAGTCACTTTTTACATCGCGTCTAGCTACTGGATAATATTTATGTTAGATTAAGAACATTTACCTCTTTTCATAATTAAATAATTTTAATACAGTACCTATAAGTACTAATTATGTACACCTTGTTGCCGATCTGTTTTTATACGGCTATACACGATACTTTATTTTATATCTCTCTGGAAAACATTAAGACTTGTAAATATACTTTGAGGCATCTCTAGTCTCGCTAAGGGCATTGGGTGCCCATCCGTTTGCTGGACTATGCTATGAGCTTTGAGCTTCTTATATGCCGAGTTAATTAGTGGGTAAGAGTTATTCACCAAGACAACGTGCGCTTGTTTCTTCATATGAAAACCTGTTGGGGCAAGTGTAAGGTTGGTGCACCCTGAACCTGGCTTAAATCCCCAGTGACTTGTTGGTTTTGCCACTGACCATTCACTGGGGAGGGGGTGGGGAGGGTCGAGGCGGAAGTTCCTCTTCAAATTCTCTTTTTTCGTTACTTGTTTGTGGTGTCTGATTTTTAATTGATCATTTTATTTTATAAAGCCATGCTCTCCTTCCTTTCTAGCTGTGTGTTTTGTTTTCTGAGTGTGGCAATTCCTAATATAAATACCGGTAGTTTACTTTTTTCGACAATTCTGCAACATTACAGAAATTCAGTAGTTATCACCTAAATTGTTGTACTACATGTTTAACTTCCGATGTATATACCATTTTATGCATTTAATAATAACATTAAAAAAAACCTTCTTCTCTTTCATTTAGCATGGATTCGCTAGCTTTAGATTCACATGCAATACGCGATATTAGGATTCACAGTTTGTGTTGATGGGTGGGGTGGAGATAATTCACCGTGAAGACAACTTGTTCTTGTTTATTCATAGTTAGAACCTGTGTGATTTTTTTTTTGCAGTTTTGCCACTCACAGTTCCTACGAGGTTGTTGGGGCGCGGGGTTACCATGTTCTCTTTTTCGTTAATTGTTTACTGTGTGGGCTGGCTGTATTTCTACGTGTGGCTATTCATGGTATGCATATATCACATTTTACAATCTACAGTTGTATCCAGAAGAAATGAAGAACTGAAAATAGAGATTGCTCCCTTTGAATATCTTATCGAACGCAATAACGGGTAGAGATTTTACAAACTCACGAACGACCTTTATCCCAAGTTATCATGCTTTGTAAAACGTATGCTACCGGTATAATAGTTTTCTGTTCTGAATTACAATAAGCTTATGCATCACAATTATCACAATTTTTATCAAACACTTAAAAAAAGTAATTGTAGACACCTTTTAAGCGGTTATTTATGCCAGAACTGCTACTGTGGTATCACTTAATTCGCGGTGATCAAATTTCGCACAGAAGACATTTATAATGACCTCTCAGCGAGGGCAAAAATTCGCGCAGTTGTATTATTTTATAAAATTAGTTAATCAGTGGCTTGTTTTCGCGGGGGTTTGAGTCGTGCCTTTTCCTTAGCGCGAAATAAGCGAAAATTAAACCTCAGCAAAATAAAATGATAACACAGTAGTAAGTAAAAAGAAAAAAAAGTAAAAAGAAAGTTAACTTTTGAAATTACAAGATTAGAGGAAATAAACATGTCATCGCTGTTCAGGAAAACGAAACTGAAAGTGAGATTTTGAAAGTTTACATTGGTTACAATTTGAAGAGTGACAATGTCGAACGGTAGTCCAGCTTTTACTGGGATAAATTCGACTGCTAATAATCAAAGGTCTAATAATTTCTTTTTGGAAATTCATAGACGTTGGGGTCATCTACCTGGACATCAAGGGCTTATCAACATCACCGAAGATGTCGGATCAACGATTTCGCCTTTAAAGGAAGTTGAAAAGCAAGCAGAAACCATCGCTCGCGATGTTTTTGACAACTATGATGTGGAGCATGAACAAAGATGTCCTGACAGGTTTTGTAAAGCAATGAGACAAACTGTAAAGGAAGTTTCTGATAGATATGCAGTTGTTTTGAAATCGAAAGTCGACATATTTACTAATCGTCACGGCTGTGAGATGTTCCAGAATTTCGTAAAAGTGGCTGATGAACTATTTGAAGACGGTGAAATAAACTGGGGTAAAGTCATTTTTCTTTACGCGTTTGCAGCTAGACTTACTGCGTACCTGAAGAAGAAAAATCCAGAAAACAAAGACAAAATCGGTCTATACGTAGGAAAATATGTTGGCAGCAAACTTGGGCGTTGGATATTAGACAATGGAGGATGGGTCAGTATAAAAAAGTATTTTTTCTTGTTTTTTTTTACGTATTATTCGTGGTTCATATAGAAATGACCACTACAAATTGGTTAATCTATAAAAAAAAGTGTTGCAATGCTAGACCTAAGGCCGTAGAATTTTTCCATTTGTGACACTTCTTTGGTTAGGTTTAGGTTTACTAAATTGTTCTTTCTAAATCATTTTATTTCCTGGGACGATTTTTTTTTCTCGAAAAACAAAATTTCGTTAAAATTGATTCTTTAACAATACAAACTATTCTGACATTAAGTTTTAGTTTCTGTGCTCTTGCTGTTTTGCCTGGTTTTGGGTTGTTGAGGAGGGGGATGAGAGAGGTGTGTTTCTGTAGATTTGTACATGTTCTTAATAGCTATTTGAACATTTTTTTATAGAGTTACTGCTTTTCGACTGGGCCTAAATCATTTCTACCAAGGGAGCTTGTACGACTAAAGAATAACAAAGTCAACGACCTCCATTGACAGCAAAAATAACATATTGCACGACAGCAATATTCATTAAGATCCACCTTTAAGAAGCTCGTGAAACATCTCCATGTTCAAACACTATCTGAAATAGAACAAGGAAGACTTTATTTGATTTTGTTTATTGGGAATAACGAGCTTGTGTGATAATGCATCTTCTGTAATCACATATGAGCGCAAGATCATAAAACTGAGTTTGGAGACCAGTCTCAGATCTCAAGCATCTAGATCTGACTGGCTGAAATTTTACCCGATCCAAGTTTATAAGCACACTAATACTAAAGATTTGTCTGCTTTCAACCAAGCCAATGCTTGTGATTTGAGACTGATCTATAGTTGCAGTTTAATGATCGTGGGCAATATATAAGGAAAATGAGCACACAAAACAAAACATAAGACGTAAAAATCCTGTTGAATCAGCAAACACATACACCAGTTTAACTGGGTGCAGAACGAATTTCGCTGATCATGATTAAGAAAACTGAAACACATTGCTATTGATCATCTGAGAATGTCGGTGGTAATCTAGTATAATCAATAAGTTGATAAACTTTATCTACCGTAGTTAATATTTTCTTCAAACCAACAGAAACAAACTTGTTTCAATCTGAAAAACCAAATTTAATTTTTTTGTATCTATCCTTTACGAAATGAAAAGTGAGCAGCGTATAAAACGACGTTTATGATAAAGAAGAAAGGCTGTGTTTCATATGCTATATTGTTAACATAAACAATTACTGATTCACTTCAATTTAAGTTCGCTACACTTAAACTCTATTTCCGGAAGATAAACTGTGAGAATTTTTAAATACTAACAATGAGCACTATAAGAGTCGTGAAACCTCAATAATTATGTCTCCCACCACGTAGTGGTGTGGGAGACATTTTGATTTGCTCCTGTCTGTCCGTCTGTCTGTCCGTCTGTCCGTCTGTCTGTCACACTTGTCCGCTCTCTAAGTCAAACAGTTTTCATCGGATCATCACCAAACTTCATCAAAATGTTAGTGGCCATAATATCTCGATCAAGTTCGATAACCAACCATATTGCCCAAGGAATCTCAGAATTATGGCCCTTGAATTATCAAAAATAAGTTGTTTGAGGCTTGTCTACTCTGTAACTTGAACAGTTATCATCTGATCTTCACCATACTTTATGAAAATGTTTGTGGCCATAATATCTCGGCCAAGTTCGATAACCAGCCGTATTGCCCCAGTCATGTCGGATTTATGGCCCTTGAATTATCCAAAATTGGCTGTTTAAGCCTTGTCTGCTATGTAACTGAAATATTCATCAACTGATTTTCAATAAACATTATGATAATGTGTGTGGCCTTAATATCTTGGCCAAGTTCGAAAACCAGCCACTTTGCACCAGGCATATCAGATTTATGGCCCTTTGATTTATCCGAAATTAGCCTTTTAAACATGTCACTAACCTGGTTCATCTCTCAAAGTCAGATAGTTTTCATTGTATCTTCACCAAAGTTTATCAAAATGTTGATGGCTATAATATCTTAACCATTAGTGGCCATAATATCTCGATCAAGTTCGATAACCAGCCATATTGCCCAAGGAATTTCAGAATTATGGCCCTTGAATTATCAAAAATAAGTTGTTTGAGGCTTGTCCACTCTGTAACTTGAACAGTTATCATCTGATCTTCACCATACTTTATGAAAATGTTTGTGGCCATAATATCTCGGCCAAGTTCGATAACCAGCCGTATTGCCCCAGTCATGTCGGATTTATGGCCCTTGAATTATCCAAAATTGGCTGTTTAAGCCTTGTCTGCTATGTAACTGAAATATTCATCAACTGATTTTCAATAAACATTATGATAATGTGTGTGGCCTTAATATCTTGGCCAAGTTCGAAAACCAGCCACTTTGCACCAGGCATATCAGATTTATGGCCCTTTGATTTATCCGAAATTAGCCTTTTAAACATGTCACTAACCTGGTTCATCTCTCAAAGTCAGATAGTTTTCATTGTATCTTCACCAAAGTTTATCAAAATGTTGATGGCTATAATATCTTAACCAGGCTATAAAGTCATCGATATTGCTTGAGGCACTTCAGGATTATGGCCCTTGAATTGTTTAAAAAAAAATCTTCACTTGCTGTCGCTTATAGCCATGAATAAATTACCAATCCACCAAAGATGTTGCAATTTATTCATGGGTAAATATCTCGGACAATTTGGAACTCCGCTGAAGTTTTGTTCAGAAATGTCCAGGAACGCTCAGCTGTTGCTTAAAAATTCAGAAACAGCAGCAAACATTGTTGTTGGTGATTTCAATGTAAACATTGTTTGTGACAAAAATAATCTCCTCCATAAAGAAATGGCTGCTTTGAATTATAAACAACTTATAACACAGCCTACTACAGCTGGCAGGACCATTATTGACCATATCTATGTGAACAATGTAGAATGTGTATCCAGTGGAGTAATACCAACATACTATAGCTATCATGACATTACATACATTGCATTATGAGAAAGTACTGTGCTAAGCAGCTATAAAGGTATTTCTTACACTGATTAAGTTTTCATTTTACAATATCTGTTCCATACTCATGATTTGGTTCTTCTCTCATTTTCTGCTATTTTTATTATATGATGTTCACCAAATGCTATAATTATCTGTGTAATAAAAAAACAGCCGCTTTGACCCCGGCACATAAGACTTATGGCCCATTTATTTATTTACAATTGGCCTTCATAGCCTTGTACACTCACTCTCATGGTCTTTTTTCAGTGCATCTTCACTGATATATCAAAATGTTAATGACAACAAGTTTGACAACCAGCCACATTGACCCTGGCACTTCAGGATTATGGCCCATCAGAAATTGAAACTTATGTTTTTCCTGATCCTCCAAAAATTTGTGACATTGTTTATGACTACTATTGCACAGAACTTCCGTATGCCCTTTTAATAAATTGCCATCTTTATATTCACTTCACCAGTTTTATCCTGTGCATCATCAAAGATGATGCCTTTGTGGGAGACATGTGCTTTTCCCAAAAGCAGTTCTAGTATAATGACGGGAACGTGAAGTTAGCAGTGAGCAGTTACAGCAGTGACAGCAGTGAGATGATATAACTGCCGCAGTGGCAACAGTAGCAACAGTAAGGTCGTTTTTACTGCGGCAGTCACAGCAGTGACAGCAATAGGATCGTTTTTACTGCGGCAGTAACAGCAATGACATCAGTAAGATCGTTTTTACTGCGGCAGTAACAGCTGTGACAGCAGTAAGATCGTTTTTACTGCGGCAGTAACAGCAGTGACAACAGTAAGATCGTTTTTACTGCGGCAGTAACAGCATTGACAGCAGTTAGATCGTTTTTACTGCGGCAGTAACAGCAGTGACAGCAGTAAGATCGTTTTTACTGCGACAGTTACAGCAGTGACAGCAGTAAGATCGTTTTAACTGCGACAGTAACAGCAGTGACAGCAGTAAGATTCGTTTAGTTTCATGATATAATTACGTAAATATGTTTTGTAAACGATACTTTATAATTTTACCTGTCTACAATTGTGAAAGCTATGCTTCATTGTAAGATGACCTAATTCACAGGTATTTTGTTTGTTTACAATATTTGACAGATGTCAGATTGTACCATTTCATAACTTATACATCTTTGAATAGCTATTATTATAATCTAATTGTTAGTTATATATTCTAAATCATTGTTATTATATTTCAGATATGTTTATTTTGGATTATACATCATGTCCAGAAATTAATTAAATAAAGTCGTTATCAACATAAATTTCACTTAGTTATCACCGCACCAACCCACGAACAAAGTCAGGCTTGTCCTCATTAAAGGAGGCAAATCATAGAAAGAAGCTCGGTGATAAGCAGTTAGAGCAGTAATATGTTCGTAGATTAAAAAATATTTTAAAAAATCATCTTACTGCCGCAGTTACAGCAGTGACAGCAGTAAGATCTTTTTACTGTGGCAGTATAAGCAGTTACAGCAGTAATATGTTCTTATTTTCAAAAATTATAACAAAAATCATCTTACTGCCGCAGTAACAGCAGTGACAGCAGTGAGATCGTTTTCACTGCGGCAGTAGTACCAGTTACAGCAGTAAGATGTACGTAGATTAAAAAAAAACAACAACAAAAATCATGTTAATGCCGCAGTTACAGCAGAGACAGCACTAAGATTATCTTACTGCCGCAGTTACAGCAGTGACAGCAGTGACATCGTTTTCACTGCGGCAGTAGTAGCAGTTACAGCTGTAAGGTGTACGTAGATTAAAAAAATAACAACAAAAATCATCTTACTGCCGCAGCTACAACAATGACAGCAGTAAGACCATCTTACTGCCGCAGTTACAGCAGTTACAGCAGTAATATGTTTTTAAATTAAAAAATTATAACAAAAATAATCTTACTGCCGCAGTTACAGCAGTGACAGCAGTGAGATCGTTTTCACTGCGGCAGTAGTAGCAGTTACAGCAGTAAGATGTACGTAGATTAAAAAAACAACAACAACAAAAATCATCTTACTGCCGCAGTTGCAGCAGTGACAGCAGTAAGATCATCTTACTGCCGCAGTTACAGCAGTGACAGCAGTGACATCGTTTTCACTGCGGCAGTAGTAGCAGTTACAGCAGTAAGATGTTCTTAGATTAAAAAAAACACAACAAAAAACATCTTTCTGCCGCAGTTATAGCAGTTACAGCAGTAAGATCTTTTTACTGCGGTAGTAACAGCAGTTACAGCAGTAATATGTTCTTAGATTAAAAAATATAACAAAAATCATTCAACTGCCGCAGTTACAGCAGTGACAGCATTGAGATCGTTTTTACTGCGGCAGTAGTAGCAGTTACAGCAGTAAGATGTACTTAGAATAAAAAACAACCAAAAACATCTTACTGCCGCGGTAAGAGCAGTGACAGCAGTAAGATCGTTTTTACTGCGGCAGTTACAGCAGTTACAGCAGTAATGTGTTCTTATATTCAAAAACTATCACAAAAATCATCTTACTGCCGCAGTAACAGCATTGACAGCAGTGAGATCGTTTTCACTGTGGCAGTAGTAGCAGTTACAGAAGTAAAATATACGTAGATTAAAAAAATACAACAAAATCATCTTACTGCCGCAGTTACAGCAGTGACAGCAGTAAGATCATCTTACTGCCGCAGTTATAGCAGTGACAGCAGTAAGATGTTCTTTTTAGATTAAAAAAAATCATCTAACTGCCGCATTTATAGCAGTGACAACAGTAATATCTTTTTACTGCGGCAGTTACAACAGTTACAGCCGTTACTGCAGTAATATGTTCTTATCTTTTTACTGCGGCAATTACAGCAGTTACAGCAGTAATTTGTAATAAGATTAAAAAAATATAACACAAATCATATTACTGTCGCAGTTACAGCATTGACAGCAGTGAGATCGTTTTCACTGCGGCAGTAGTAGCAGTTACAGCTGTAAGGTGTACGTAGATTAAAAAAACACGACAAAAATCATATTACTGTCGAAGTTACTGCAGTGACAGCAGTAAGATCACCTTACTGCCGCAGTTACAGCAGTAATATGTTCTTATATTCAAAAACTTTAACAAAAATCATCTTACTGCCGCAGTTACAGCAGTGACAGCAGTAAGATCACCTTACTGTCGCAGTTACAACAGTTACAGCAGGAATATGTTCTTATATTCAAAAACTGTATGAGCAGTATTAGCAATTACAGCAGTAAGATGTTCTTCGATTAAAAAAAAACAACAACAAAATCATCTTTCTGCCGCAGTTATAGCAGTAACAGCAGTAAGATCTTTTTACTGCGGCAGTAACAGCAGTTACAGCAGTAATATGTTCTTAGATTAAAAAATATAACAAAAATAATCTTACTGCCGCAGTGAAAGCAGTTAGATCGTTTTTACTGCGGCAGTAGTAGCAGTTACAGCAGTAAGATGTACTTAGAATAAAAAACAACCAAAAAACATCTTACTGCCGCAATTATAGCAGTGACAGCAGTAAGATCGTTTTTACTGCGGCAGTTACAGCAGTTACATCAGTAATGTGTTCTTATATTCAAAAACTATAACAAAAATCATCTTACTGCCGCAGTTACAGCATTGACAGCAGTGAGATCGTTTTCACTGCGGCAGTAACAGCAGTTACAGCAGTAAAATATACGTGGATTAAAACAAAACAAAAATCATCTTACTGCCGCAGTTACAGCAGTGACAGCAGTAAGGTCATCTTACTGCCGCAGTTACAGCAGTGACTACAGTGACATCGTTTTCACTGCGGCAGTAGTAGCAGTTACAGCAGTAAGATGTTCTTAGATGAAAAATAAAAAACAACAAAAAACATCTTACTGCCGCATTTATAGCAGTGACAGCAGTAAGATCTTTTTACTGCGGCAGTTACAGCAGTTACAGCAGTAATTTGTTCTTATCTTTTTACTGCGGCAGTTACAGCAGTAACAGCAGTAAGATGTTCTTTGATTAAAAAATATAACAAAAATCATATTACTGCCGCAGTTACAGCATTGACAGCAGTGAGATCGTTTTCACTGCGGCAGTAGTAGCAGTTACATCTGTAAGGTTTACGTAGATTAAAAAAAAAACACAACAAAAATCATCTTACTGCCGAAGTTACTGCAGTGACAGCAGTAAGATCACCTTACTGCCGCAGTTACAGCAGTTACAGCAGTTACAGCAGTAATATGTTCTTATATTCAAAACTTATAACAAAAATCATCTTCTGCCGCAGTTAAAGCAGTGACAGCAGTAAGATCATCTTACTGCCGCAGTTACAGCAGTTACAGCAGTAATATGTTCTTATATTCAAAAATTATAACAAAAATCATCTTACTGCCGCAGTTACAGCAGTGACAGCAGTAAGATCATCTTACTGCCGCAGTTACAGCAGTGACCGCAGTGAGATCGTTTTCACTGCGGCAGCAGTAGCAGTTATAGCAGTAACATGTACGTACATTAAAAAAATCATCTTACTGCCGCTGTTAGTGAGACAGTAAGATGATTTTGGTGTTGTTTTTTTATAATATTAGAACATCGTACTGATGAAACAGCTGTAATTATTGTTACTGCCGCAGTATAAACGATCTTACTGCTGTCACTGCTGTTACTGCCGCAGTAAAAACGATCTTACTGCTGTCACTGCTGTTACTACCGCAGGAAAAACGATCTTACTGCTGACACTGCTGTGACTGCTGCAGTATAAACGATCTTACTGCTGTCATTGCTGTTACTGCCGAGGTAAGAACGACCTTACTGCTGTCACTGCTGTAACTGCGGCAGTAAGATGATTTTGGTGTTGTTTTTTTTATAATATAAGAACATCGTACTGATCTTACTGCTGTAACTGCTGTTACTGCCGCAGTAAAAACGATCTTACTGCTGTCACTGCTGTAAGTGAGGCAGTAAGATGATTTTGGTGTTGTTTTTTATAATCTAAGAATTTCGTACTGCAGTTACTGCTGTTACTGCCGCAGTAAAGACGATCTTACTGTTGTCACTGCTTTAACTGCGGCAGTAAGATGATTTTGGTGTTGTTTTTTTTATAATCTAAGAGTTTGCACGGTAAAATGGATGCTATTTTAGCAAGTGTTCCGTAATTCTCAAAATAGTATAAAAACAGTCACTTTAAAAACGATCTTACTGCTGTCACTGCTGTTACTGTCGCAGTTAAAACGATCTTACTGCTGTCACTGCTGTAACTGTCGCAGTAAAAACGATTTTACTGCTGTCACTGCTGTTACTGCCGCAGTAAAAACGATCTAACTGCTGTCAATGCTGTTACTGCCGCAGTATAAACGATCTTACTGCTGTCACTGCTGTTACTGCCGCAGTAAAAAACGATCTTACTGCTGTCACTGCTGTTACTGCTCCAGTAAAAACGATCTTACTGCTGTCACTGCTGTTACTGCCGCAGTAAAAACGATCCTACTGCTGTCACTGCTGTGACTGCCGCAGTAAAAACGATCTTACTGCTGCTACTGTTGCCACTGCGGCAGTTATATCATCTCACTGCTGTCACTGCTGTAACTGCTCACTGCTAACTTCACGTTGCTATGACGACCTATCTCAATAACTTAATCATACTGGCGCAAATTTCTCGAAATTCCCTTAACATTGATAATAATATGGTTTTAGCTTAAGACGACATTAACTATAGCCAAAATTGTACTCAGTTTTGTCATAATCAGTGATACATTTTGAACAAAATACTGATAGTTACAAGTATTATAATACGTGAACCAGTTTTAAAAAGGCGATTGCTAACAGTGCTTTACAAACAAAGATTGCTAACGGGTGATGTCACATGTTGCCGAAAAATTATAACAAACTTCACGCAGACAGGTTATGTTCTTGAGATAAGAAAGAAATTTTTATCGTAAATTTTCCAAGTTAAGTTAGTATAAAGTCTGATAAGCAGCTTATGATGTGATCTTGTCTAAGCTCAGTATCTAACAATGAAAACGATGTCTTTGTCAGTTCAAACTAATTTTCTCGAATTAAAAGCTGCTATTATATGGTTTCTTTCTGTGCCCAGGGTTATAAATCCAAGAATGAACCCTGACCAGTCCCGAGACTATGTCTCCTGATTGGTTTAAGTCTGCTTAGGTTTCAGCCAATCATTCGCTCAAAACTGGAAATTCTCCAAGCTCAGTTTCATGGTTTAGAGGTTACGATCAAAGTTTTGAAGCATACCAAATCTTCTTATCAACCTACCTCAGATTCTTTACTAATGTCTGTTTGTTATCTTATGAGTACACGCAGCTTCTTTCGAAATGCGTTCAAAATTTAATACACTTCTTGCAATTTCAGGATGGCTTTGCTGACAGTTTCTTGAGAGAAAATGCTGTTAAGGACAAAACTTGGATGGGAATCCTGCTCAGTAAAGCTCTTGGTGCAAAAGATTCTTTTGCAAAATCCAGTGGCTAACTGATGAAAAATATTATACTGCCAGTCGGAGTCATAGAATTACCTAAATACCATTTAATCTTTGTATACATATAGTTTGAATATAAAAATCTCCATCCTTTTAATACGTAATTTAATTGTTTACTGTGATTTTGTTTTATATATCAATTACATTACATGTACTTAAGCAAACTATAACAAAAAATCTGGAAACGAGTTTTTTCATTTATTCCTGACACTTTCGTTAGGCAAGGCAGATCCCTTAGTGTCAAATCAGCAAAAACACGATGTACTTGCAGATTTGACTCTATTGGCTCTGACCACAGTAAGGTCACTGAGTACTCAAATCTTTTCTTGACAATTCCATTAGCTTCTTATGTTCAATACGTGTATGTGTTTTTTGCGTGCAAGTATATTGTCGAGTTGATGTGTGGGTTGGAGCTAAATTACCAAGACAACTTGAACTTGCTTGCTTGGCTATTTGTTCCACAAATTATTATAAGAACATAAATGTTCGACCAACTCATCCAGGGCCCAATCTCATTATAAAATTGAGATTGGAGACCAGTTTCGAATCTCAAGCATCTGATTGGCTGAAATGTTGACTGCTCAGATCAATCAGATGCTTGAGAGTTTAGACAGGTCTCCTAGGCTGAAGGTTATAAAGCTGAGATCGGAAACCAGTCTCAAATCTCAAGCATCTGATTGGCTGAAATGGCGACTCAAGCATCTGATTGGCTGAAATGGCTACTGGTCGCCATTTCAGTCAATGAGATTCTTGAGATTTGCGACTGGTCGTCATGCCCAGTTTTATAGCCTTGGGCACTGATTTAGACACAAACTGCTATTAAGACCCATGATTATAAAAAGAGATTGGAGGTAAGTCTCAAATCTCAATAATCGGATAACCTGAAATGGACTAGTCTCAAAATTCAGCCAATCAGATGCTTGAGATTCATGGCTGGTCTCCAATTTCAGTTTTATTATCAGCCTAAGACGAAGGCGTATTCGAAGTGTTTCAACTACACGTACACACTTGAGAGATAAATTGTTGCTCTTGTTATAGATGTAAACAGAGTTATTGCTTTTTTACAAAACAATCGTTGAACCTTTCCCATTTAAGTTTATTTAGACTTTATCGGCACTTCAGTTATCAATGGCAACGTCCGTTGAAGGTTGTTAATCAAGATACCGCCACATGCAAACCATCATTTGATATGTATAGAAATTGTAATGTTTACTGATGTAATTATTGGAAACAAGAAATATCTTTAAAAAAGATAAACGGCGTTGATGGAAAAGATTTTATATATAAGAAAGAAAGAAATAAAGAGCGTGCAAAAATTTCGTCTGGTGATAATACGTCGATTAAAGAAGAATGTCTAACATTAACTGTACATTTATTCAGTTTCAATAAAATACCTCTTGTAGAGTTAGTACTAATGACGAATAAATGTTATTAAAATACAATAAATGAAAATAATAACAACTTGTTACAAGAGCGAAATCTACCAACTTTTACGTAAACTAACTTAAAAAAAGTGTCCCTTACGAGTATTGAACCCGGGGCATCCGCTTGAGAGGCGAGTGTGATAACCACTACACCAAGGCGACTTGGATATGTGGAATTGAAATTAACAATCAGTATCAAAGGAACTAGAAAGGAACCAGTAAGAACCAGAAATATCTGCACTTCTCTGTCGTTTTACACTGTGTATTGTACTCGAGTGTTTACCTGACACCCATGAATATTCCATATAAAATCGTATTTAAGCCATCACTTGACTTAACTGGTTATTTATACCGTAAATATCTTTTTCTCCAATACAATTATCGCTTTTAAAAACGAAAATGCCCGAACATATAAGTGCCATGTAAATACTAACACACAATATAAAAATCGTTACGGTAAGCATTAACGAGACCCACTAATAACCAATCAAAATAATCTATTTGATTTTCCCGCTGCATAATAAGTTTTATTAACAATATTTCATTGGTCGAAAAACTAGGTCAAAAGTGAGCTTAGACAGCTAACGCCGAATAACGCCGAAAAAAAGAGGTGAAATATGCATATCAGGAATCGCCACATTCAGAAAAAACAGCCTCACCACACAGTCAAGAAGAAGAGAGGGAGAGAGCATGGTTAATAAAATGATCAATTTCAAAAGAGACACCACTAACAATTAACAAAAATGAGAACCCGAGGGGTTACCGCCTTGGAACGGTCAGTGGCAAATGGGTTGCGCTCAGTCCTAGGATAGGCGGCTCGGGCAGATATATGAATTTCTATTACTGCTCTGTGAGAGCCTGCCATTTCTGTCTGAATTGATTCAAGCTTCCGTTTATTATGTGTAGCAGCTGTCCCAGAATATGTCGCTGTTCTTGAAACGTTGTTTTATAAAGGACACGTTTCTCTTTAACAAGAAATATCTTTAAAAAAGATAAACGGCGTTGATGGAAAAGATTTTTATATATAAGAAAGAAAGAAATAAAGAGCGTGCAAAATTTTTGTATGGTGATAATACGTCGATTAAAGAAGAATGTCTAACATTAACTGTACATTTATTCAGTTTCAATAAAATACCTCTTGTAGAGTTAGTACTAATGATGAATAAATGTCATTAAAATACAATAAATGAAAATAATAACAACTTGTTACAAGAGCGAAATTTACCAACTTTTACGTAAATTAACTTTAAAAAAGTGTCCCTCCCGAGTATTGAACCCGGGTCCTCCGCTTGAGAGGTGAGTGTGATAACCACTACACCAAGGCGATTTGAATATCTGGCATGAAATTTACAATCAGTATCAAAGGAACTAGAAAGGAGCCAGTAAGAACCAGAAATATCTTCACTTCTCTGTCGTTTTACACTGTGTATTGTACTCGAGTGTTTACCTGACACCCATGAATATTCCGTATAAAATCGTATTTAATCCATCAATTGACTTAACTGGTTACTTATACCGTAAATATCTTTTTCTCCAATACAATTATCGCTTTTAAAAACGAAAATGATTATCGCTTTTAAAAACGAAAATGCCCGAACATAATAGTGCCAGGTAAATACTAACACACAATATAAAAATCGTTACGGTAATCATTAACGAGCCCCACTAATAACCAATCAAAATAATCTGTTTGATTTTCCCGCTGCATAATAAGTTTTATTTACAATATTTCATTGGTCGAAAAACTAGGTCAAAAGTGAGCTTAGACAGCTAACGCCGAAAAAGATAAAAGGCGTTGATGGAAAAGATAAATTTTATATATACATGTATATAAGAAAGAAAGAAATATAGAAAGGCGAAGCAGACACAGTTTAGTTATTTTAATTTACTTGTTATAGCTTTTGACGAACCCTCCTGCCTTCTTAGTATGACCTAGAGATTAAGCGACCGAATCATGACAAATCATAAATTCATTGAAAGTGTCTTTCAAAAAAAATGTTGAAGCTGTTGCAACAATTTCATACGGTGATAATAAGTCGAATAAAGAAGCAATGTCTTACATTAAGCCTTGATCTACATTTATTCAGTTTCAATAAAATACCTCTTGTAGAGTTAGAACTCAAGATGAATAAATGTCCTTGAAATTTAATAAATATAAATAATATAAACAGCTTGTTACAAGAGCGAAATCTACCAACTAACGTAAATTAACTTTAAAAAAAGTAGGATTGAACCCGGGGCCTCCGCTTGAGAGGCGAGAGAGATATCCACTACACTACAGAGAGCTTGTACTTTCGAAATGAAATTAACAATCAGTATCAAAGAAACTAGAAACGAACCCGTAAGAACTAGAAATATCTGCACCTCTTTCGTTTTACACTGTGTATTACAGTGTTAACCTGACACCCATGAATATTCCATATAAAATTGTATTTAAGCCATCAATATTTACTTAACTGGTTATTTAAATCGTAAAATGTTTTTCTCCAATACAATTATCGCTTTTCAAAACGAAAATGCTCCAACCTGTAAGTGCCAGGTAGAAATACTTACACAAAATATAAAAATCTTCACGGTAATCGTAAACAACACCCACTAACAACAAATCGAAATAATCTATTTGATTTTCCCACTGCATAATAATAAAAATAAAAAATCCCACTAGATACCTCTCCACCCTGCTAGATGCCTCTCTGGTGTAAAAAGCTACCAATCGAAATATTTTATTTCATTTTCCCGCTACATAATAACAAAATACGAGTATTATTTACAACATTTCATTGGTCGAAAAACTAGGTCAAAAGTGAGCTTAGACAGCTAACGCCGAAAAACAAAATTTAATTTTCTTAATAAACCGATGAATGTCAACAATTCGGATAGATAAGACAGTACAAATATATTCAACTTTGATAATTACCACTAAATGATTTATGTTTCTGTTCTAAGTTTATTATTATTAAACTGTTCGTTATAAGGTTATCTGCGTTTTCTTCTGACTACTACGAGTATAGCTTTAGTATTACTGAAATAGATGAAAAGGGGACTTTGAATGGCACCGAACTCGACAAATATGAAAATATTGCAGGCTCGATTTGATTGAGCCTATTTATGGTTAGTAATGGAAATGCATATTACTTCCAACGAGATAAAATACCTGCCGATGTGTGAACTTCGCTGTAAGGCTCTAATGCTGAGGGAAATTTGGGCCATCAGCCATCTAGTAATGTCAGCAATCGAGTTGATAGGTGGGTTGATGTTATTTCACCAAGACAACTTGTACTTGTTTGTTCATATAAGAACCTTGTGCGGCAAGTCTGAGGTTAGTGCACCTTAGAAATTGTTTAAACCCCTAATTGGCTAATTGTTTTGCCACTGACCGCTCTAGGGCGGTAACCCTATGGTTCTCTTTTTGTTAATTGTGTGTGGTGTCTTATTTGAAATTGATCATCTTATAAACCCTTGCTCTCTCTTTTCCTCTCTTCTTTTTGGCTGCGTGCGTGGGGAAACTGTGTTTTCTGAGTGTGGCGATACCTGATATGCATATTTCACTTTTGTATTCGACTCAATCACTTCATGTAGTTAGTGCAATACCCGCAGATTTCTGAATTCATTCTAATAGGCTGTTTTTTTAAAGAACAATACGCTCTTGGTGATAAGACTTGTTAGATGTTAACCATGGCGTAGTTTACAATGAAGTCATTTAAGCAAACTAAACTTTGTACTTTTCTAAGATGTATACTTCCCAGTTCGCTTTTAAAAATAAATTTAGTGTCTCTTAATTAGGTATCGAGCGGTGGTTCAGTGTCAAACCAGGATGAATGTCATTAGAGAAGACAAAGTAATACTTGTTTATTATGTAAGGAACATCATACAAATAAAGCGGAAAATGCAATATTGGGTAAGGTAGTTCGACAACACAGCTATCGTAAACTATACAAACAAACCAGATTGTGGCAAAAGTATGTGAGGGATTGTCCATTATGAGATATTATAATACTAGTGTATGAGAACATAAATTCGAGTATGGCTTTCTAGCTTTACAGTTCACTTTAGTTGTCAGTGCTTAGTCAGACTATTGTTATGACAAAATAATGAAATAAATTCCCAAGGTTATAAAACTGATAATGGTGACCAGTCTCAAATCTCAAGCATCTGATTGTCTTAATGGTGACTGTTCACCATTTCAGCCTTTTCAGATGCTTGAGATTTTAGACTGATTTCCAATCTTAGTTTCATAATCTTCACCCAAAGTCAACAAAATTTGATTAGAATTAGCACAGATATGATTAAAACTCGCATGCTACCAGATCCGTTATCTGGAAAACACTTTTAGTTCACGAAAATCAATTTATTCAGTCTTTTCAAGTTTTCTGGTAGAGTTTACTTCCCCTTGTCCGACCTTCAAAACATTATTTTATAATGAAATGAACAGCAAATCATGCAAATCAGCTAATAATGGCTAATACTCCAGTCAATATTTTAATATTCGAATGTTCATGGCTTCTTTTTTTAATATTCACTATTTAAAGTAAGATGGTTAAATCCTAGATCTATAATTTGGTAAGGACAAACTGATACGTAAGTTGAAAACTGATTTAAATAAGTATGTTGATAGAGAATAAGACGATGCATAGGATTCATAACTATCTTTATAAGTAATAAAATGAAGTATGAAATCATCAACCTAATTAAATCCAGTTTGAGATTAGATCATACATACTTTTACAATAAAATCTTATCTCAATTTTGATACGAAATATCTTGGCATTTAGAAAAGCAGTTAATGAAAAAAACAAAAAAAAAACAAAGTGCATACGTTCTTTTGGAATATAGTGTACATGTATAAGTAATAAACCGAAGATTTCTACAAACAAACATAACTAGATTTAGCTAATCACTATTAATTAGAAAGAATTGAGTTTTTAAATTATTTTAAAATATTAAGTAAAATAAAAAAATACAAAAAAAAACTTGTTGTCAGTGGTTTTGTAAAACAACAACAACAACAAAAAAGCAACAAAAAAAACCCACCAAACCACTGCTGTTCTAAACTAAACTTGGGAAATTATAAATTAGCCTTGGAGGCTTCTTCGCTTTTCTGGGGGTGTTCCGTATGGACAAACTTATTTTTTCTCTCCCTTTACTGCGATGCAAGATGGTACGATGGTGAAATCACGATGGTACGATGATAAAAACTTGAAGGCACGATGGTGAAACCACGATGGCACGATGGTGTAAACACGAAGGCACGATGGTACGATTGTGAAAACGCGTTGTAATATCGCAGTTTCATCACAAAGTTTCCCGAAGATTGCGCCACCTTAACAACTTCCCCAAAGGATGTGCAAAAATTGCGCCTATGTAACATCTCCCTAAAGGATGCGCAAA
The DNA here is from genome assembly GCA_038501625.1 of Corbicula japonica. Taxonomy (NCBI): domain Eukaryota; kingdom Metazoa; phylum Mollusca; class Bivalvia; order Venerida; family Cyrenidae; genus Corbicula; species Corbicula japonica. The sequence goes on from JAZAYU010000033.1 coordinate 1,696,204, forward strand.
AGTTGAGCCTCTGTTACATCTCCCCAAAGGATTCGCAAAAATTGCGCCACTGTAACATTTGCCCAAACGATGCGCAAAAGTTGCGCCACTGTAACATTTCCCCAAAGGGTGTGCAAATATTGCGTCTCTATAACATCTCCCCAAACAATGCACAAAAATTGCGCTATTATAACATCTCCTAGAAAAGATGTACTCATTTTGCGACACTTTAACATCTTCTTGATATCAAATTGCATTACTTCAAGAATATTACTTCATTGCAACGATATCAATTAGCTATTTACTCTAAGTCTTGATGTGAGATATTATATCCATAAAACATAAAAAGAAACAGAAGAACATCTCGTTAAAGGTTGAAATGCTAGTTAGATATTCGTGGTGGCAATTCTCAGCGTCATTACGACAATACTAATCTTGTTGATGATTGTTTTGTCTAGATTTAGAAATCAGAATAACCGAAAGATATTAATCTTTCAAATTAAGAGCAATAATTGATGATTTATAACATGGTAAATCTATTATTAAATCTCATCTCTAATGGAAGAAACAGGAATTTTATTTATAATTAATGGTAATGCAAATAAATCCGGAATATAAAAAGATGTATTAGTTGTTACTATGGGAAGGATCATAAGTTATGCTCCAAATGCAGGGTGTTGCAGCGATCAACATGTTGTTTTTCAGTGTCGGATTACATAACACTAGCATCAGTGCAGATCCAAAGACCTTATACATCTGCGAAATTTGAAAAGAATAAACAGATTTCGCTGTTTAGTTAGTATTTTTCCCAAACTGACCCTCATGAAAGGCAGGTTGTAGCAATTTAAATTCTATAACGAAAGAATGCGATTGGAAGTACGTATTTGACTTGCAACCAGTTTATTGATGGTCATATTACCTTGTACTTACAAACCGTGTTATATGCATATCTGGAATGGCCACATCAAGAAGACACAGCCTTCCCACAAAGGTAGAGAGGAAATAGAGAGCACGAAATAAAATTATAAAAATGACACATTTCAAAATAGACACTACAAACAAATAACGAAAATTTAGTTAATTACGCATATCAGCGTAACTTTTGAAACTGATAATGCAAACCAAGTGCTTCTTTGTTATTTACAACTACAAAATGTGAAATATGCATGCCAGGAATGGCCACATCCAGCAGACACAGCCTTCCCACACAGCCAAAAAATAGAGAGGAAAAGAGAGCATGTATTACAATAATCAGTTTCAAAATGGACGCCACAAACAATTAACGAAAGTGAGAACCCGAGGGGTTACAGCCTACAGAATATAAAAGAACATAGGGACGGGAGCCGGTCTTATAAAACATAAGAAGCTAATTGCATTGCAAATCCAAAGGGCAACAGACGAAACCCCATATTGAAAGATATCTATACATACTATGCACCGTTTTAGATGGATTAAATGATATATTATTTTTATTTCCCAAATGAGTGTTTATTGGATGACTAGTTACACACTTTTTAAACAACCATTCATATTCTTTACTAAAATACAATTTATTGTTTGAACAAAGCGTGTTTTGTGAATTATAACATATGCTTTTTAATAAATCATACAGTTTTTAAGCTGCTAACCACCAGCCTCTTGATCAAGCATTTTAGATAATACGAAAGAAGTTGCTTGATGCATGATTGACTTCAACCGATTCGCTTGCTAGCTTGCTTTTCAACTTGTTGTGTTGTTGTTGTAATTGTTGTTGTTGTTGTTTTGTTGTTTTTATTTTATTTGGGTGGAATTCTATCAGGAAAACTGTTACTCCATCGTATCAAGTTAAATTCAATCAAGTCGTATAAAAGATAAAATAAGACAGTTAAGATTTTCTTCCAAAATACTGTTCTTTTCTTATTTTCTCTTCTAATATAAACGATACTTAGTGTCATGTGGCGGTCATAAACTTAAATCCTCCGCGTCAAATCAAGATCCTGTTATACATTACCTTTCAGAGTAAAAAGCACAATGCCTTATTAAGATGAAATAAGTACTAGTACTCCTTTCTTAAAAGAATATGAAAAACACAAACAAAACCGAATCGTTGCCTCAGTGCAATAACGGTATAACACCTTCATATTTCAATGGTACTTATACCATTATTACACTAAGGTGACGGAATGCTCCTTTAAGATATCTGGCTGGACCAGTTGACACGACCTGTGATCCAACTGCCTGTGATCATGGAAAATCATGGAAAAACAGTAAAACGGGAAGGGTTTGTTTTTAATTGTAGTATCTTCTGAAAACGATATTGATCAGGTTATATCTCCTGAAATCTCAACAATGTCGTAATGTCGATCTGAAGTTGATCTTTAGTGCACTTTAATATGTTAATGAATAAAAAGAACAAAACAAAAACGGTTTGGTTTTGTCTGATACCGATTTGTTATAGCTAAGAAACCTTGTGTAAGGAATGGTACTTGCTCGAATCCCTGTCTGTGTCTAGACAAATTTGTCTTTCAATTTGACAGCGTCTGCTTAACTTATTTTACTCTTACATATACTGACTACTTTTTTTTCAGAGCGTAAGGCTATATCTTTGTTTTACTTCTAGAACGCGAAAAAAACATAATGGCTGATGGAGATTCTTAACCTTCTTTCTGTAAACAAGTAAGAGAAGACCGGAGACCAGATAAGTTGATTTTCTATTACTGCAAAATAGCTAGAAGGACGATGAACACATTTTAATAGAAAGCATTGCAATTACTCAAACATTTTGCAAGAAATAACATTTATTTTATATTATGAATTTTAATTATTATAAATTTCGTTTGCTTTAATACATCAATTTATTTTAAAGATTAAACAAAAAGGTATATTTTCAAAACAAAGATTTCTAAACTACTTTCTTACGAACCCCTTTTGGTCGAATAGATGTACACATTAAATGCAGCTCAATACAGTTTTGCCAAAATAATCGTTATAAGTGTATCTTCATTTTACATACGTCAAGAAAAGCTAGAATAGTAAAGAAACAGCTAGACATAAAATTCCCAAAAATTCTATTAACATAAATTCACAAAAACCTATTTTAAATGCCCACGTGAGTATAATGGTCCTAACAAGAAGTTGTTGTGTCCTTTTTAAAGAACTTTCTATTATGAAGAGAAAAAAAAACAACATTTGTCACATAATAATATTTACGTCATCAGGAAGCGACCAGGAATGTAAGGTCAAAACATCCTTTACAAATATCTCATTTAGTGTTTATATGTAAGTCAAGAGGACAGAAGATATTGTTGTCATTATCATACTTCTGATGTGGGCATTTAAATGTTGTTTATGTTGTTTAGTTGTTTTTTTAAGTTATGTAAATAGAAGCTTAGGAAATTTGTAGATCTAGTTATTTTTCTTAACTGTTCTAACGTGTCTTACCATATGCAAAATAAAGATACAAGATTACAAGTTTATTTCATTAGATCCGATAGATCTGAGACCCATGTGTAAATACAAGCACATAGCATATTTATATGGCGGACATGCAAACTTCAATCAAAACGTTTAATAATGTATACTCACTTTCAAATTGTTGAACACATACAACTATAGATAAGAGTGGGCGGTGAACGAACTCAGTCCCGTACGTATTTATTAAGAAATGTAAAATACATTAATTTTACAATTTTATTTTTCGCCTTCCCTTTATTCCGTTGACATGGTGATACACCAAAGAAACGCTTTGATAGACCAATCTGGCTTGAACTTGTTGTTATATCACCAAGACAACTTGTACTTGTTTCTTTATATCAGAAACTGTTGGGGCAAGAGTGATGTTGGTGCACACCTGAACATGGTTTAAACCTCCACTGGCAAATTGTTTATCCACTGACTGTTCCACGGCGGTAACCCCTCGCGTTCTCACTTTCTTTGTTTGATGAGTATAATGATCGTGACAAGAATATGTTATGTCATTAAAAAAAACTTTCACTGACAACGTCTATTTTGAAAAGGTTCATTGTATATCCATTCTCTCTTCTCCTCTCTACGTTTTGGCTGTGTGGGGAGGCTGCGTCTACTGGATGAGGCCATTCCTGATTTGTTGTAATATAATTATCTTACAAGACCGCGAGTGGAAGACGGGGTTTTCCCAACCCGAGGGACAGCGGGGGATAGGAGGAGCGGAGCTTTAGCGAGGTTACGACTTCCCCCGCTGTCCCGAGGGTTGGGAAAAAGAAATACTGCATTGTTCTGACTTTATGTTTGAATGCTTACCAAGTTAACTTAAACCCTAAACTTCGACAGAGCAGTATTTGTCTTCTTAAAGGAGACCTTGTGCTAATCTAGCCGGAGATATTTTCTCTGAAAATTCTTGTTTATTGCCTAGTGCACTAAAATGACACATAAGAAAAACAATTATAATTGGTACATGTTGAGAAATATTGAATGCTTTATTGACACTTTTCATGAACAGTGGTTGGAGTTTTAAGTGCAAACGTAAATCCCTTAGTTCTCAATTGATATCTCCGTCGTAAATCACAAGTTTTGACTTATTTTAAGAATTTTATTGTCTTGGAAGACATTCCGTAAATTGGGATAATTTGGCGTCGTGATATTTACGCCATTTTACTTTATGCTGCTTGTGCTTTATTTTGGACAATTTAATTTTTGCCATTTCTCCTCCTGTGGCGAAAAAATAATCACGGATTCTTTATTTTGTACGTGTATGTTGATTTGACGCTCAAAAACTGTATAAGAAAATATGTTCCAATTATTATACGACCTTTTCTGTTTTACTTAAAACAAAAATAAATTATCCCATCCCCATTAAAAAGGCACGTCACAACAATCCAGACGCAACTTCGCGAGGATAAAAAAGCAATATATGCATATCAGGAATCGCCACACTCAAAAAACACAGCCTCCCCACGCAGCGAAAAAGAAGAGAGGAAGAGAGAGAGAGAGAGCATTTTTAATATATAAGTATGTCAATTCAAATAGGACGCCACAAACAATTAACGAAGAAGAGAACCTTTTGGGATACCGCCTTGGAACGGTCAGTGGCAAAACAAATTGCCACTGGGGGTTTAAACCAGGTTCTAGGGTGCACCAACCTCACACATGCCCCAACAGGTTCTCGTATCACAAAACAAGTACAAGTTGTCTTGGTGAAATAACTCCAACCCACCCATCGGCTCAACAATGTTGCATGCAAAAGCACACAAACATATAAAACATAAGAAGCTAATAGTATTGCAAAGCCAAAGGGCGGGTACTCAATGATCTTACCGAGACCAGAGCACCTGGAGTAAAATCAGCAAGAACACGATGACAGGGATAAAAGAAACAAATCGAGCTTCTAGGTTCTTTAAGAAAAGATTTGCCCATAAACCTTCATAAACTCTTAAACACCTGCCACCGTCGTGCAACCAAAGAGGTAAGCATAATGATCAACTGTAGATGGGTTAATCACCAGGCCTGCAGAGCGCTGTAAAATATCATGTTGGTAACCTTTATTTTTAAAATTTACAGATGGTTTTTACGAATAACTGGGAGAAATTAACTTTGCCTTTGATCTTCTTAAGTTTATAAATTAAATCTAATAAATAAGTGCGAGTATCAACTGCCCAATCAGTTTCTCCTTACATCAAAACTTTTAAGTTGCTTGGTGAATTACCTCCAACGAAATCACTACTAAATGTATGCAACTATGCAAAAACACACAAATACAATATATAAGTAGCTAATTACACTGTCAAGCACTGTCAGCCGAAATAAATAAGTACTCGGTGGTCTGAATGAGAAGTACAAAACTGAGATTTGAAACCAGTTTCAAATCTCAAGCATCTGATTGGCTGAAATAGCGACCAATCAGCTCCTTGAGATCTGAGACTGGGTCCATTCTCAGTTTTATAACCTTGGGACCAGAGAATCTGAATTTCGATCAAGAATACGATGGCAAGAATAAAAGAAACTGATCGAGCTTCTACGTTCTTTTTGAAGTCCGTGTATATGTAGATTTAGCCAGATTTCTGTGGTGCTAGATATGAAAATAAATATACGTGATGCCTTGAATCGGGTGAAAATATTTTAATAATTATACAATTTCTCATTTTAACAATTATACAATTTCTCATTTTTTACGATGTGCTGGTAACGTAAAACGGTAATGTTCCATGATAGTTGAATAGGCCCCAAAATAAAAACCGCTTTGCTGTAAACACCACCAACAAACAAGAAATCAATAACAACAAAAACAGCTATGGATAACATCCAACATCATGTAAGTTTGACAGTGTTATTTTCAATTACAGAAGACACAAGTGTTAAGATATTTTCATTTAATGACGAACGCTTTGTTTGGTGCTTTATTAGTTAATCTCGGTTGTTTTTAAATAACATTGGTCATGAACATTATCTTGCACACCAAGACCTGGGCAACTACCCATCGAATAACAATTAACAAAAGATTTTAAAACACCACATTTTCAATTTAAAGGGAGGTAACTGCAAATGGTTGGGAATTCTATCGTTGTTTATCGAGGGCTAGTTATTTTATTTATGAAAGTTTTTTTGTGATTTTATTGACCACTTGAACTGGAGAAATTGACTTAATTCTAATGTATGCGAATATTTTTTTAAGAATCACTAACTTCTTTCAGGTACTCATTTTTATTACCTAGGGAAAGATATCTAAGTTGTGTCTGCAAAAACTTTTGAATTCTTTGCAATGATTACATAAATGCAATTTTGTTCAAGGGAAAATTTTTTAATTTTCTTTTTCTAATTTTACATAATTAAAAAAGTAAAGGTAGGAAATTGGATATGTTTTATTTTTGCTGAGTACATATGTAGTTTTGAAAACAGGGCTTACCCTGTATGGTTTAGAATCGTTAATACGGCGTAACTAGAAGATTTCAAATTACAACCGAACCTGGTGAATGCAATAGGAAGCCAAATAATGGTTATTTATTTGTTGTGGTGAACACATATCACAGTTTGTAGGTTTTGAATTCACTATATTCTGTAAAGCATATAGCTTTTTCGTTTAGCGGAAGCCATTTTTTGCAGCTGATCGTGGGGTTATATTGAAATAAACATGAATCGATCACTATAAGCTGCATTTTCTGGGATGCAGTTTACTTGTGTTTATATTGTCTTGTGCTTAACAAGGGACTAGACGGCATTGTAAATAATTTCTATCAATCCATAGGCTCTATTTAACCGAGTTTGCATTGTCGTGTTAGGGGAGTTTCAATATTTTTTTTTCCAAAAATATGTGTCTATTAAAGCTTTTCGCGTGTTATTTTCAATTACATGTAATGTGAAAAAGGGAAAGATATAATTTTAAGTTGTTTGTTTGCTTACATTTCGTGACATCCCAGCGTTAGAATTAATTGCTATTATTGCAACCTTTTGCCGTTCTATCGTTGCCAGCACCATTTATGTCCTTGAAAAAAGGAGTTGAATTCATTTAAGTCTTCTCGCGTGATATTTCAGTATTATAAAGTGCCAACCAATATTAAAGTTGATAACATTGACACAAAATGCAAAGTCTAACTCTTAAAATACGACCATTATTTTATTCCCTTCCTGAAATGGTTGCGGAACGGCCTTAGCTTAAACTCTAACATTCAAATTCTTCTACTCCTTATTGAACATTTTGCTTTTAAAAGATTAGTTGATTGAATATTGAATGCGGAAGCTAGTGAGGGAATAGGATTTGTGTCATTGCCGTCTTTCGTTCATCACGGTAGTCTTTTTCCGTAATGTCTTTCGGGTTGACTTAATTTTAAGTACAAATGTAACATGCTTCAATGTTGAATCAATTACACAAGCACAAAACGTAGGTTTGATTTCGTTTCTGTGCCAAGTACAATTGTTGCAGTCCTAAATTACCAATCTTCATTCTTGACATCACTTGTTCTTATAAACAAACTTAATTATGTTATCAATTACCATCTGTCTTTTTAGGCCGTTGAGTACAATAAATATATATATTTTTGTAAATATTGAATGCGCTCAATCCGGGGCTAGGTGGCGTGGACAGTAATATTTCTTTTATTTACAGTCCATGATCAAGTTCATCAAACTGATCCTGGATATTTCAATATTTGTTGTGTTCGGTAGATTTAAAAGTTCTGTTTTCATCTGTTTAAATAAGTGTTACTAAGTCAAGAACTTACGCACTATATTCTTAGTGGTAGCCTATCCTTGTTTCAGTTTGTTAGTCAATAATTGTATCACATTGTCTATGATGTCTATTGGCGGTTTTCATTGTTAAATCTATTTTTACCGCTTTAAGTTTGTATAATAGGTCAGAAAAAGGGAGAGGTGAAACGGATAGGATTACCCTGTCGCTCATCATTTCTATTGCTATTCGAAAAATCAGATTTACAATGCAACTATAACCACCACAAAACGAAGAAAAACGAAGACAGGAACTTTATAATGCTACCACGTAATTGTTTACTATTTTCTAGGTGTTATAATGATTCAAACTAAGTTGTCGTTTTTCAAAAAAAAAAAAAGAACATAGTGAATATAACTATGAGTTTTACCCCTACCTTGCACATCTGCTGGATGTGGCCATCCCTGATATTCATATTTCACTTTTTTTAAAATAAAATCCATTTATTTCCAAAGGCACTCAATGTTTTTTTTCGCATTTTGATACAAAAGAATTGCAAATGGTCTATCTTATTATGTTTCAACTTCAAATCTAAGCAGCATTGTCAAAATAAGGTGATCAACATAGTTAGATCAACAAGGTTAAGTGTGTAATATACACATTTAAAGAAAATCACGTTCAAAGACCCCATATAACCAACTAAATTTAACACATCCGGTGTGTTTGGTTTTGTAATATCTTCATTCTCTGGAGATTGCGTTAATGGCGCCCGTAGAACTCGTTTTACGCCACGTTAAAAGCCATCGAACACGACAAATATGACTATTAACATGACGCCTGACCCAGATTTAATCAACTTTAATTTAAATATATAATGTATATAAAAAGTTAGCAAAAGTCGATTGTAAAAACTTGAGAGGAATTCAATCGAAAAGAAATAGCTTAGGTTTGCTCTGTATGCTCTATGCATTGTTTCATGAGGGTTGCGTCATTTTTTCTTGAGCGTTGCGATATTGTTTCATGAGCGTTGCGTAATTGTTTCATGAGCGTTGCGTCATTGAAACATGGAGTGTTTATTAAAGAAAACTGCTATGCCTTCCAGTACAAGCATCTTAAATATTCAAATAACCTAAATTCTTTTCTTTACATGTATTGTATACTTATATTATTACCATTCAACATTAACCATAAGAATAATGCATTTGGCTTTACAACATTTGGCCTGCTGGTTGTTTAGAAAAATATGATATATTGTCTTGATTTGTTCTTGGAAATGATCGATAACTTTACTTATACGAGTAAAAGATCATTCGCAAAAGCTAGTGCGATACCTAAAATGAAATAAAGCTGCTAACAAAAAACAGTCCTTATTAAAATCTAGAAACTTTGTGCAAATATATCTAAAGGAAATGAAAAGAGGAAAAGTAAATACTAATCGCATTATACTATAAACACGGTATGTACCTAGATAATGAGAATCGCGGATAATGATAGATTGTGAGTATAATGATAGATCGCCAGATCGGAGAAAACAACATGGAGAGGTTTGTTATTGTATTAATTTCATGTTATTGTGATGTAATACTAATCTTTTGCGATAGATAACAATCAAGCGATGTCCTACCCTTCCTCTGATACCCATACATTTGGAATCGGCCGCCAGATAAAGTAAAAAAAAAACAGTAAAATGATCGCGCAACATCCCAGATTTCTACGAAAACTACGTATTATGCCCATTAAAAATATATTTAACGTGTTATATTGTACACGACACTGGTGTTACTAAAGCCCGAACATCGGCAATCAATATGCCACCCCTTATAGTCAATATTATAAGTATATTCCTTAACAAGCATCTTTTTTCTGAGGCACCTGAAGCAAATTGGATAACGGGGATTCGCTCGGTTGATAATGGGAAATTCAAATATTCATGAATTGGATAATAGTGGAGTTTTTGTGTTGATCCTAATTTAAATGTTCAGAATTTTTTTTTTACTTATATGAATCTTGTTTATAGTCCTTTTTTGATATCCATTATGATCATTACAAAACATCTGTTTCTTTTCATTGTATTTATGATCTTTTTGGTTGTAACTATAATAAAATTAAAGCGTTACCATGACAAATTGTATTGTACGGTGTTCCGTTGAGGCCATCGTTGTTTAGCCCTGTCGACATCTTCGGCGAGAACACGAAACTTTGATGTTTAGTATCTTCTAGCACAATTTTCAAATATCCGGGTCTCACCTATACAGAATACTTACTTTTGCATGCTTTTATATACAATTGTAAATCGCAGATTTTGTCTAAAAGATAATATGAATGTGTCGTGTTACATTTCACAGCGCAAACAAAGGTAATAAAATATGAAAAAAATAATATAAACTGTTGAAGACTTCTAAACAAAGAATGAACATGTAACATTTTTACACAATCAATGTAGGAGTAAATTTACATTTAAATAGAAAGTTGTTAAGCGTTACTCACGCAACAAATTTCTCTCACACCAGATCATGGCATGAACTAATAAGACTAAAATTTTTGCGAATCTCGCTCTTTTTCAGTCAATAAGCTTTGCATATTGGCACAATTAATATAAACCACAACTTATTCATGCTACTTAATTGATACAGTTTTTTAAACAGTAACTATCCAATTGGCAAAGGACGCCACTCTTAAAAGCGTTCTTATATATAACGGTTGGCTCCCTTTACTTGAATACGTATCTTAGAGCACAATAGTTATAACTAATTTATTATCACCGCCAAATACAGATTCGCTTAACCCGGTTGTTAAGAAGCTTTGGGTTAGTTCTTAGTTGATGCCTTCGGGACTTAACGAAATAAGGCTATTTCGGGAGATCATTAAGATACATGGGTCATTATCTTGTCAGTAGGGCTGGTGGTATTGTTTTATAAAGATAACAGTTTGCGGAAAGAGATGGAACATGCAAAAAAGCATAGAATAAATAGTATTTTGGTTGAAATAAGGGAAACTATACCATTATCCAGCCACGAATTTACGTTATCCATTGGCTTTTTCAAGGCGAATCCCCGTTATCCAATTTGCTTCAGGCGCTTCAGAAAAAAGACTTTTGTTAAGAAATATACTCATAATACTGGTTAAAGCGGGGTGGCATATTGGTTGTCGTTGTTTGGACTTTGATAAGAGCAATGTCGTTTACAAAAAACACGTTAAATATATTTTTAATGGACATAATACGAATTTTTTTTGTAAAAATCTGGGATATTGCGTGATCACTTTCCTGTTTTTTTATCCGACGGCCGATTCCAACTGCAACGGTATTAAAGGAAGGGTATAACATCGCTTGATTGTTATCCATCGCAAAAGATAAGTATTAGATCACAATAGCATGAAATTCATACAATAACTAAACTCTCCATGCTGTTTCTCCGATCTGGCAGTCTATCATTATACTCACAATCTATCATTTTCCGCGATTCTCATTATTTGGGTACATACCGTGATAAAGAGAATTCATTCTCCACTGAGTCGTGTATCAAAGGACGCGCGTCGCGGAAAAAGGTACCTTTAAACAGCTGACGTCATTCCTTGAAATAGCGTCATAATGTTGAACAGATGGCATGATTATTTTGCATTTTGTGGTAATTATAACATAATGTTGTCAAAAATTAGTTACAAATCTCGAATTAGTTATACGAAAATATGTATAAATACTTGTTCTTTCTAAATATAATAACAGATAAAATGTAAAAAAAATGACCGAAAACACATTTCCCCGTGACGTGCCCCATTAATATAAAACAACTGATATATGTTTTCAATCTTAAAGCCATCGGAATATCGATTTGCCATATATTTATTAAATCTAGATGTATATGACTAGAGTTCCTGTAAAGTTATGGCTTCATAAGTTGATTCAAACAGCAAGACTTGCCCGACTCAATGGCCAAATGATGTAATTTTTAGAGTGAGGATGCAGTTTGTATTTACTGATAACTATATAGGTATTTTTCTTTAATTTTTATTTTCTCTTTGATGAAGATGATATATAATCGTGATGTTGATACATGTATAAACATTATATTGAATACTTTTAAAGACATTTTTGAAAATGACATATATTAAGATATTAACAATTTCTATCAGCTAGACTTAATTCTCCCAAAGAGCAACTAAGGATGCAGTTTCTATTTACTAATACAAATAATAATTATGCTACTTCATTTCTTTTTGTATCTTATAGTTAATATTTTATCTTGTTGTTCATATGGTATTGCTCGTAAAAATAAATAAAATAAAAGGAAGACATTTGTCAAATTTTGTTGCAAGGGCCGTCTTAAAGAAAATTTACGACGCGCTAAAAAGGGTTGATCTTTTAACTTAACGTATATTCAATTTAGCGATTGTGAACACCACTTTAAACTATTTTGTGCTATTTTGTCCGTTTTGTGGGTTAGTTTCTGTCAATATTTCTACGCAATCGTTTTCCTTTTTTATGTTCAAAAATTGTGATGTTTACTTCTAATCTCTCATTTGGATGTTTTAAAATCAGTAATGTTCTTAGACTAGCCTTAGATCAGAACTGTTAAATCTCGAATCTTCCCATTAATTTTGTTTTGGAATTGCTCGTACAGATGAAAGTAAAGCTCTTATTATATCGGAATTTGAGTTAATCTGGCAAAGCCTATCTTTTAAGTGTGCATGAAAGGTGAATATGTGTATCAGGAATTGCCACATTCAGAAAAAAACAGCCTCCCTTCACAGACAAGAAGAAGAGAGAGAGCATGGTTAATAGAATTATCAGTTTCAAAAAGACACCACAAACAATTAAAAAAAAATGAGAACCAGCGGGGTTACCGCCTTGGAACGGTCAGTGGCAAATCAAATTGCCACTGGGGATTTAAAACAAGCTCTAGGGTGCATCAACCTCACACATGCCCAAACAGGTTCTCATATCAACACACAAGTACAAGTTGTCTTGGTGAAATAACTCTAACCCACCCATCAGCTCAACAATGTTGCATTAAGGACAAGTCCCAGGAAAAATGTGGTACAAATATTATTATTTTAACTTATATTCTTTGGCAGCAAAACTAAGTATCATTTTGATAGAAGCAACTAGCACGACTCTGGTCGAGGCGGACGGATCAATATAAGATATTACAAAAATAGTTTAATTCGGTCGTTATTTTTCGGGACTCAACCGTCCGAAGGACCTGGGTCATATAGCAATCGCACGTGCGTCAATGAATATTTCGACATTGCTATTCTTGTCCACTATTTAGAACAAACAGTTTTCTTTTCTTTAGTTTAGACGCATTGCGAAAATATGTTTGATGGGTTACGGGCCTTGTTGGCAACAAAGTAGGTAATAATTGGGTACATTTATTTTAGTTATAAATTAACAATTAAGTAATAGATAAACTGGCCAACAGCATACATGTATATATTTTAAAACAAAATTTAAGCGAAGAGAGAATATCCTTTACACCTTGAAATTCTCGTGTATTCTCCCGCCAAGTCACTAAGCACAATATTACCGTATCAAACATAAAACCGTATTTACTTCACTAAACACCAGCACAAATATGTATATCCCAAACTAGAATAAGTTTATTTATTTAATTGTCACAGGGATGTTGTTCGTGCCGTTTGTCGGCCGAAAAAAGTCTCCACGTACATTCAATCAGTACTGTTATCAATTATATACCTCTTTGCAGCCTTTAACACGATACTTATATAGGTGTGTAACAATAAGTTGCGTGAACAGTAATATGCACTTCCATTACTGCTCATGAACAGGCTTAATCAAACCGAACCTACAATATTTTGATTTTAGTCCTGTTCGGCGGCTTTCACAGTCCCTTTTTCATCTATTTAAGTTTTTTCAAAATTATGGATAAATTGCATATAAAGTTTAACACAAAGTCTGAATCAAAACTGGCCATGCATAACTTAAAAATATTATAGGGAGAGTCAAGGGACTTATGCATTAGGTTATGAGGGTGAATATATATTTCAAGTTTGAAGTTGATATATTTAGTACTTTAAAGTTATAGACTAAACAAACTGCATAAAACTTTCACACAAAATCTAATTTAAAAGGCCAAAACTTAAACAAAATACTTGTAGGCGAGTTGTGTCACTGATGAAATTAGTGTTTTAGTAGGTTTAAATCTATGGCCCGATTATTTGAAACCTAGAAAAGGACGCCGTACCAAACACCGTGGCGTAGTACAATAGCTCTATTTCTTCGTATAGTCGAGCTAAAATTAGACATACATCACAATGGTATGCATCGACTTAAGGTTTTATTTTAAGAAACAAAAACAACACTTAATTGTTTCAAAATCTAACATGTTCGCTAATTGTTTAGAGGCTGGCTGTGTATGGTATGGTTATTTCTAATTTGCATATTTAACTTATTTAAACTTTTCGTAGAAAGGCAACACATCGGAAATTATTCATTATTTTTGAATGATTTATTTACCGTTGTGAGACAAGAACAAAAGCCCCAAATCGAGCTGCATTATACAACAAAGGTACATACAAAAATCACATTCTATTAGATGGTATTTAACATTGTTTTGGACACCATAGTTTAATATTTCACTAACTTGGACACCATAGTTTAATATTTCACTAACGCCATATAACATATGCTTGCTGTTTTGTATCAGATATCATCGTAATATATATGATAGCATTATGATCCCATTTAATACGTACAATCTCACTTTCACTACATCCCACCATTTTTATTCCTGCTTTTGCGTAAATACACACACAAAATGATATAGTTTTACAACTTTAATTTTCATTTGATCACTGTTATACAACATGGTAACCGCGTGACATATTGTGCCAACCAAATACTATATCTTGTCAAACTAGCCCACTGGTTGTTGAAGCATTTCGTGTCTTCTTTATCAAGGATAACATTACAGCTTCTTGTCGGAAGCACATTTCTAATTTTAGCCCGAATCGTATGTTAATCAAATCATATAATGTTATCGGCATTTTAATTCTGAAGACTTAACTATTGACTATGCTCATATTCATCGAAAATTACACTTTAATGCTACGTATAAAAATAATTTAACACTCAAACTTTATACTCTGAATGTTTAAAAATATACGAAAATATGTCAGATAATATGTGAATTAAATAAATTGTAATTATTTCGCACAATGAGGATGAAGTCCGATTTTTTTTACAAAAGTCGTTAAGTTTCATACAGAATTTTAGACCGTTTTATGCGATTGATAGTATTACAAGCAATAAAAGCAACAAAAGAAATCAAATATCATTCAAATCAATTGAAGAACAACAGTTTTATGTTTTCGTTTGCCTATATCCAGTAATTTGTTTAGTTATTATAAATTATGGACAAACAATTTGAAGTGATGAACTGTAAAACCTCTTCAGTAAATTGCATAAATAGTGTCATTTTAGTATTCTTAGTTATATTTTCTAGTTTATGAATATATGCTTTCTATACAAAAGTCGCAAAATATGTTAATCGATAATGACACTCACTGTTCCGTTCTCTAAAAGAAATATGATACATGAAAGTCAGGACAGAGGTTCATATAAATATGCAGTACAACAGATGTTGTTTTTTTAAAAACACGATTCTTCGATATTACAAACACAATAATATATATATTTATTATTCATGTGTGTTCTTCAACAATGAAAGAAAACTGGCTATAGCCTCATTTAATGGTTAAAGCTATATCTCTTTTACCAATTAAAATATTCCTGATGAAAATATCAAACATCATTAAGAAAACCCGAATGTCGTTAAGGATGATTTATCTAGATTAAGACAGGTATTAATCTTTCAAGTAATATCAATTACCCTTTATATATTACAAGAGGTTATATTAATAAAACTTCTTGCTAACGATAGAAAGGGAATTTTACATCCAAAGAAATTATGCAGTGAATACAGATGAATCCAGTCTCACTGGCAATAACTTATAATGTTACCGAAAATGTCCATTTGCATATATGTAATGTCACTCTAGAACTTTTCCGATGTTTATACTGAAATGGGGTTGGGAAATCTTTTGTTTCCTCTTTACAAAAAGACATTGTAAGAAGCTTTAATATAGATAATAACCATTTTCCATCTTGAATCAACAACATATTTTCTAATGAACTGAACATATTAAGGAATATTCTTGACCAAATATCACAAAATCAATACATATTATATGAGAATAGATAAAAAAGCTTTTAAAAATTACCTGTAGCTCGATATTTCTGTTCTTTTATTTCACATTCTGTTAAAAATATAATATTATTTCGACCTTGTTTATGTCCAACACTGCCGCTTTTATTACAACTAATTTAGCATGTCTCCCCCGTCCGCCATTACCCATGCTCGCCTGTGTTATTTCTACTTCTAGCAATTACATTTTATTAAGAATGTGTCAATCGGACAAAGGAAAATAGGAGAATAAACTTGGTGGAAAGTCCACAAAAAATAAGCGTAGGTGGCATGAAATCAGAGACTAAATCTGTTTGTCGGTCATACAATTCGCATTAAAAGGCCCTATGTTTAGCCATGTGGAAATGTATTCATTTGGATTTGTCTCAAAGATTTACTCACTGCTTTCCCCCTAATTCGTTGTAAATCGAATACGCCGTAGTCGGTTCTGGGAATATGAGGGACTGCAGTATCAATGAACAAAAATACTGGACTTAATTCCATTATTTCGTTTTTTGTGGTTTGCAACTTAAGGTGATCCTCTTATAGGTTTATATTTATATCTGGTTGAAATTCGGCATTTCAACCGGTTGGTTTTACCTTTGTCTTTATTGTATTCTTTTTGATTCTAAAGGCAGAAAATTAATTTTATAAATATTTAAACTGTTAACTTTAGAACTTGCCATTTTCAGCATGCCTTAATTTTGAAAAACCAAATAAACAGATCGCAGTAATGACTGATAAAACAGTTTCTTTACAACATCTGTAATGTGCGTGACGAAATTGCGTTCTCGGTACATATATGGCCGTTCGTAGATCTTGGTCGCTTTGTATTAGGTTATTCAATAAGGAATCTTTTAATTATGTTTGTAGCAATTTCTTGTTCCTGATATTCTTCGTAATAGATGAGAAGTACACAGTTTTTGTAATAGATGAGAAGTACACAGTTTCATGCTTACAATAATACCGATGTGTCCTTGAAAAGTACGTGGTCTTGGAAGATAGTTGACTAACATTTCTTTAAGGGATACTATATTTTGATTTTGTTTCTTGTTTGCTGTGGTACACACATATAATTGAGTAGATCTTCACAAAACGATCGTTCAGAACACACCATACTCGTACAGTGATGAATTGAGCCTGCGAGATAACAGCAGATATTTTACGAATGGATAAGGCAAATTTTGAAAATCCGTTGTCTTTATAAAAGATATTGTGTTGTTAGTATTTGTAATAAACGTTTATATAAACGAACAACAACTTACCTTCTACTTCAAACACTGCATTTACATATAAAGCATAAGTCACTTACATTTAAAAGATTGAAGTTTTTAAATAGTTTAATCAATCGGGAATTACACGATTAATCCAGGTCATTCGTCATTTTGTTCTAATTCGACTTCATAGTATCTCAAGAGAGAGGACATTAAACATAATATCGTCTGGTCTAGGCAATGGAGAATCTTAAACAAACGAGTATTGCCTTTTAGTTGACATTTGAAAGAAACTTATTCTAAATATGTGCTTAACAGAAAGATTGTTGACCGAGAATTCATAAATCACTTTTACAGCAAGAAATGTATTAAGATGAGATAGGAGGTAAAATACCGTTTTGGAAAGCATATGCCTGGGTCAGTTTACAGAAGTATTTTCGATAAGAAACAAAATTTCTTACCTACTTATTCATTATTTGCATCTTTCACTTACTTTACATTCTCATTTTTGTTAATTGTTAGTGGTTTCTCTTTTGAAACTGATCATTTTATTAACCATGCTCTCTCCCTCTCTTCTTCTTGACTGTGTGGAGAGGCTATTTTTAACCAGCGAAGCTGGTTTTACTAATCACAATTCTGAAATCGGTATCAAACCAACTGGCAAACGGCGATTTACGCATTTCAGAGAAATCAGAGTAAGTAAAGTAGTCCCCAAGTTTCCTGTTACGTGTTAAAGTTGGTATTAACTACGTCATGTTGATAGGATAAAACCTGTACGGTGCATCAATGGTCAAATTCATCTGTACGACAGTTTGATTAAATGTAAAATCGGTGCGGTTCATATTTCTAGGACTTGATCGGTGCGGTGCAACAATGGTCAAACATTGTCCGTGTCCGCGATTTTTCATAATGAAGGAAACAATTATATATTTCTTATTTCAAATAACTGCATAAACTTTCCCATCGATGGGGTCTCACTTTTTATATCATTTTTCGTGTTCATTATGTCTTTGGGATGTTAGTACACAGATTTCACTATTATATTTTTTTGCTTAAAACCCTTTACTCAATATATACGCCTTTCATCACATAGGTTACCAGTTCAGGTCCCGATCAGCTGGCACAATAGTGCCATCTGATCTGGATCTAAAATTTGTGATTACTGGTCAGAAAAAAATGATCATAAAAGCGAACAGTTTAAATCCTAATCAGATCGCACAGATGTGCCAGCTGATATGGATCTATAAACTGTTCGCACAAGCTATGAAGGTATATCTATGGAGTAAAGGGTTAACAGAAGCCTTCATCCAGATAAAACATGGAAACCCTTATTTCCACTATCATTTAGACAAGAGGAAGTTCTTTGCGAGTGAACCAAGTTTTTTTGCTTTTTCGTAAATGGATACATGTATGAGAATCATGGCACTGGTTATTCTCAATAAGCAAAATCGCTTCGCTGGTTTTCTGTACTTTCAGTACTTTGATTTCTGAATGTGGCGATTTCTGATATGCATATTTCACCTTTTTGTCTATAGACCAAGTAAAATTCATATTGTCAACTCTCTGGACTGTTTGGAGAGAGAACGCGCCAAGTAGATGAGGATTTTCCACATAAATAATAACATTTTCCTTTTTTGGTGATATTTTCGAAGTTCCCTTTTCATCTATTTCTATTAAAACTCATAATGCCAATTTAATTGTGCAATCGCTGTTTAATCAAAACATTTCCCGTCTCTTTTATTCTAAATTTGTTCGTATAGATGAAAGTACTATTTCTCTGATTAAATCGGCTTAACATGTAAATCTGACCGATCGCTCTGCAAATCAAAGTTACTAATTTATTTACGGAGATTCATTATCTTTTTGACGTAAGGGAATTATAATCCACAGAAAATATCAGGGCTAATTGACGAACATTAAGACTCTAATCAGATACTTTTAGCTTATGGTCTCTATGGAACATATTTCAACTGAATATTGTTTATGTCAAGCGAGTCTGAAATATCAAATATAGAAAAACACCAGTTCTATCATTTGACTTTCAAACTATTATTTTTGAAGAAAGGTAAACTATTGACTTTCAACGTTTTTGATTAATTTCTGATATTGGTTTATTTTGGAAAAAAAACATTTTCACGTCGCATAACCTTTCACACGTTTAAAATAACGATAACTTCAAAAGCACCAAACTGATTGCTCAGAAATGTAAATGTATTTCAATAATGCTTTGCACATCTTGAATTTTAAAATCGGAATAGCGCTTAAACCTTACACTTAAACTAGTTTTATTCCGAGCAAAAATTGCATGTTTGATTCTGTTAGGACATTATGCTGCATTGTTTCTTTAATCCCTGCCATCGTGTTCTTGATAATTTGACTCCAGGGGCTCTGGTCTCGGTACGATCATCGAGTACTCGCCAAATTGGCTTTGCAATGCTATTAGCTTCTTATGTTTTATATTATTGTGTGCTTTTGCATGCAACATTATTAAGCTGATGGGTGAGTTGGAGTTATTTCACCAAGACAACTTGTACTTGTTTGTTGATATAAGAACCTGTTGGGGCAAGTGTGAGGTTGGTGCACCCTACAACCTGATTAAACACCCAGTGGCAATTTGATTTGCCGCTGACCGTTCCAAGGCGGTAACCCCAAAGGGTTCTGTATGTCGTTATTTGTTTGTGGCGTCTTATTGGAAATGGCATACTTACAACAATATGCTCTCTTTTCCTCTCTTCTTTTCCGCTGTGTGGGAAGGCTGTGTTTTGTGAGTGTGGCGATTCCTAATATGCATATTTCACTTTTTTATAAGAAAGCTTAACAATGTTAAAATGACAGAATTCTTAGGAAGATGGCAAGTTGCGGTACTCTTTAATTATACGAGGCGTTATATTGATCACTGGTTGTAATTGTAATAGAAAATGTGTCGACTATGTTTCAAACACATTAATTAAAGGTCAAATAACCTTCCAGAACCGTATAAATATAATGAAAGGGAAAAACAATAACCATCGAACATTTCAAAAAGAATGTATTGTATGCACTGAACGTGTTCATGGATAATAAAAAAATCACTGTGCACCGCCGAAACCCTCATATTTAATAATGAAAAAAATGGTAAATTCTAAACGGTGGTTTTGCTCTAATGGTGATCACTGAATTTTCAGTGCCCAAGGTTATAAATCTGAGCATGGAGACCAGTCGCCATTTCAGCCAATCAGATGCTTGAGATTTGAGACTGGTTTCCAATCTCAGTTTTATAACCTTATTTTCGTATCAACGTTTTTGCTTAACCAATATGTGCGATCCCTGAAGAAAAAAGGGGTTTTCTCTAATTAAGAAATAAGTGGGAAAAAAACTAAGTTTTTTTTAAACAGCGAAACGAATACTGAAAAAGCGAAAATTATCATAATGGAAATTAAATAATTATAAAGACGAAGTATATACCCCGGTAGGATGAACACGACCGAGTAAGTATTGGAATAACTTTACAATAACCATACAGAAGTTAGTCAAGCAAGATTCTTCAATGTCAAAATGAACACCATCATTGATTAAACGTATTAAGTTTGACCACAAAAGCAAAAACAAGCCATAATAATCACGCAGTTTATGAAACAATGATATGACCTAATTGTTCAACCACTCAGCGTATGAATAGTGCTCAATGACGAAGATACAGATAAGAATTGCATGCATAAGGCGCCGCAAGGTGATGTGATTTGTTTACAACGACATCCTCAAGTAGATTGCCCTTAACAAACATTCTTAGACGATATGGAATTTAGATCTTTGCTTATTGCATGGTTTATTGTATGGTCAGACGCAAGTGCTCAGATTTACGGGTATTACATACATGTACTACTTTCTAATTAATACTAATTTCGTGTACTCCTCTTTATTTTAACAAAGTTAGATTTATGGTGGCTGATTATTCCCATTTCGTGTGTTCATATCGGCGAGGCCAAAATGTCACGAACGGTCGAAATAATGCGCATTTGTCTAGTGTTCGCCTTTTGGTTTTCGAGGCGAACACACGAAGAAACGAAATATTGATGGCGAAATAACGCAATTTTAGAGGCCAACTCACAAACCTTTTTATTAATCACTGTTTCGGGTATTACAACTTCGTGTCAGATCTCCATTTTGCAAAATGAAGTCTCCGGGAGGCAAATGAAACATAAAAGGAAGAAAATGATATGTGTAGGGTGTTCGTGTCCGCGGTTCGAAGTAATGAAAAGTCGAACATTGATAAATTGTCCCATGTTCGCCTTTCGCTCTTCTAGGCAAAACACAAAAACATCATTAAAGAAGGACGACAAAACTAAGTTTTTTATTCACGCCGAGACGAATAGTGATTTATATAGAAGGTCTTGTGTTCACTTTTAAAATTTCGTAAATTTTATGCGCCTTGAATATTTCGTTATTAACAACAAAGCACAAATAAGCATCCTTTTTTAATACGATTCATTTTATTTCATTTTCGTTACATCGACTTGTCGCCCTGCTGATAGGAACACACGAAATGACAGAAATTAGCAACCATTGTTATTTCGCTATAGTAATATGTCACAGATTTCGATAAACATTTATGGAATGTAATTTCCGTTTCAATAGATAAAAATGTGAAAATGATGTATCATATTATAAGTATATTATCAAGTTTGAACAATATAATTCGAACATGCGATGAACAGTTTAAATAATATGATTGGTATGGTTAAAAAATTTCTGAAGGGTGAAGTGGAAGCAAATGCGTTTTTTTCTGGCAGCATGTTTTTTTCAAATTTAAGGTGTTGCTCTCTACGTCATTGCTTTGTCATATATAAAAAAGAAAAATTACAAAACCTCACAAACTATAAAATGCAGTTCCATCAAAATTTGCACAAATCAATGTTATTTGACTCTGGTCTCGGTAAGAGCATTGAGTACTCGCCCCTTTGGCTTTGCAATGCTATTTTCTTATATTTATATGTTTGTGTGCTTTTGCTTGAAACATCGTTAAGCAGAAGGGTGAGTTGGAGATATTTCACCAAGACAACTTGTGCTTGTTTATTGACATGAGAACCTGTTGGGGCAAGTCTGAGGTTGGTGCACCCTAGAACCTGGTTTCCACCCCCAGTGGCAATTTGAATTGCCACTGACCGTTCCAAGGCGGTAACCCCAAAGCGTTCTGTATGTCGTTATTTGTTTGTGGCGTCTTATTTGAATTGTCATACTTATAACAAACATGCTCTCTCTTCCTCCTTTTTTTCGCTGCATTGAGAGGCTGGGTTTTTGTGAGTGTGGCGATTCCTGATATGCATATTTCACTTTTTATAACTG
Organism: Corbicula japonica; assembly: GCA_038501625.1. Classification (NCBI taxonomy): domain Eukaryota; kingdom Metazoa; phylum Mollusca; class Bivalvia; order Venerida; family Cyrenidae; genus Corbicula; species Corbicula japonica. The sequence goes on from JAZAYU010000033.1 coordinate 1,719,036, forward strand.
TATTTATTGTTTATTTTACATACGTTAGAACAGTAAAGAAATAAAGGCGGTAAACCCAAGGATTCTCTTTTTGTTAAATGTTTGTGGCGTCTTATTTGAATTGACATACTTATAACAAACATGCTCTCTCTTCCTCCCTTTTTTCGCTGCATTGGGAGGCTGTGTTTTGTGAGTGTGGCGATTCCTGATATGCATACTTCACTTTTTATAACTGTATTTATTGTTATTTTACATACGTTAGAACAGTAAAGAAATATATTTAGATCTAAAATTTCCCAAAATTCTATTTGCAATCAAACACGAAAAGGAAGCAACACAAAACAACAATTCAAATGAAAACATGAGGAAAATGATACTGAGCACAATATATAAGAATCTTCGAAAGAACTCTCAACTTTGGAGAAAGAAATCAACATTTTTTTGTCATCCATTATCGCGACCAGGAAAATATTAAAGGACAAACACATTTTTTACAAATATCTCATATAGTATACATTTATTAGACAAAAAGGACCTTAGATAGTGTTGTCAAGATACTTATTACTCAATAAGGCATTTCATTGATTGCTTTGTTTTTGTGTGTGATTGCAAATAGAACTTCAGAAATATTTTAGGTCTAACTATTTTTCTTTACTGTTCTAACTTTTCTTAACATATGTCAAATAAACATACGTTAATAACATTGCCTTAACTCTTGTTTTGAACACGTACGTAACGATCAGGAGCGTTTGTAAAGAATTAAGCAATCCAATATTTACTCGCCCATTTTTTTTTAAATCTGATTTAAGTATTGAAAGAAATGTAAGATAAAAACCGCACAAAGTATTTTGAAAGGACATTTTAGATCCAGTTGAGTTTAAAGTTAGGTACTAAATATTATTTGCATTAAGCATTTAGGTTAAGCAGCGCTTTTGTATTGGGATCTCCTTTTCAATGATCACAAACGAGTTGTTAACGAGTTGTTGATGTTCATTTTCGGAAAGAGGAAGTTATAAAAAGTAGGTTTCAGGTAACAGTAATTGCTGTACACGTATTTAACGTTCAGGTTTTTATCTTGAGTTAGCAAAGATTTTAACATTTTAAAGATATTATATCAGTGATTTGGATATTTGCATACACGAATGATAATCTACTCGTCATATGATCACGATTATCAGCCTAGAGCGGAGTGAAAATGGCTGACTCTGTAACTGGGAAAGTACAGACTTCTGCTAGTAGCTTGTACTGCGATAATGAAGACGACAATTTAGCAGTTGGTTATTGCCAAAACTGTGCAGAATTCTTGTGCAAGACCTGCTTTGACGTCCATTTGGTGCCAAAACCATCGAGAAACCATGTTCTTCTTGGAAAAAATGAGATGCCGATGAAGAGGGGGAATGTTGAAGATAAAACGGGTTCAGAATTAGATTCCACGTTTGAGGCTTGTGAAAAACACATACAAGAAGTAATCAAGTTTTATTGTGCAGAACATGAACTGTTTTGTTGCGGGACATGTGTGGCCCTAGAACATAAGGCATGTGGACATGTGGAATATCTCCTAGAGGTAAGCGGAGGATTCATGAAAAGTAAAGAATATAAAGATTTAGAAACGGACATCGAAACTTTATTAGATAAGACAGGACGTTTTAAATCACAAATAATTGAATTTGCGGAAAAGAACGAGACCCAGTCAAACCAAGCTCTTGCAACTCTAGAACAGTTTCGGGAAAGTTTAAACTCAAGTTTGGACCTGTTGGAAGAGAAGACTACGATGCAAATACAAAAGTCAAACGAAAAGAATGTCGAAATTGTAGAAAATAGTAAATCAATCGGTGATTCCATCGAGAAAGAATTGAAAGAAATAAAAGATGAATTATCAAGTTTTCAAACGGCTAAGCAATATTGCCATCATTTTGTAGCAGCAAAGAAAGCCTCTCAGTCGGTGCGAAGATTGAAATCAGAGTACAGTGTAGCTGTTAAATCAACCGAGATAGTTGAGATTTCCTTTAAACCAAGTGAAAGCCTTCTTGACACTGTCCAAAAGTTTGGGGCTATGGGCGATTTTGCCATTATTGTAAAAGATGATAGTAAGAAAACAGCTGCTGGAGTACCAATAAAAGGGGGAGGCAAACCAACAACTAGAAAAACACCGCGCTCGTCAAAACAAGATAAAGATCCCATTGCTTTCAAAAACTTCCACACAAGTGGTGACATTGAAATTAGTTCACTTTCTGAGGGGAAAAAAGTGGATACTGATGAAGCAAAAGGAAGCAAACCAACAGATATGAAAGCACCGAGGTCGTCAAAAATAGATAAAGATCCCTATATTAGACGTGCAGGTAGTGACAACGAAGCAAGTTCACATTCTAAGGGAAAGAAACCATGGGTCACTGGTATAGAAGACCTTGATAAAAACGATGGTCTAACAGCAATTGCTGTTTTCAACAACCAGCTTATAGCAGTTATAAACATGACAGAAAAAGCAATTGTTTCCCAGTTAAAGCTACCTTGTGGTCCGTGGGATGTCACTACGCTGCAGAAGGATGAGTTAATTGTGACATTGCCATTCAGAAGCTCAATTGCATTCATCCAAGTCAGAGGAACAGAAATGAAATTAACGAAGCAAGAAAAAGTCAGTGGTGATTGCCATGGTATCACAAATGACGGTACAAAACTCTATGTTTGCTATCAAAATCCTGGCAAACTCGAAATAATGAAATCCGATTGTACTGTGCTGAAAACAGTTGACATTGACACACAAGGACAAAGCATATTTGTGGAACCGCAGTATGTTGCAATAAATAAATTGCTGAAACTTATCTACGTGTCCGACTGGAATGCGAACACTATAATCTGTCTGACAAGCGATGGGATTGTTAAAGATACGTTTAACGATGACAGTCTGAAGGCACCAACCGGAATCGCAACAGATCAAAATGGAAACGTATTTGTCGCTGGTTATCACAGCAATAATGTCGTACAGCTATCACCAACATTTAAGAGCATGGAGTTGTCGTTAGATAATAGGGATAAAGTAATTTTACCACAGGCTCTTGCATTTTGTGGTAAAGCTCGCAGTCTTTTTCTCGGGCTGCGGAATAGTGAAGTTCTGAAAATATTCAAACTCAAATAAAGCCTAATCATTCCTTTAAGAAACGTTTTAATATCAATAAATACATAGTGTGAAATTAACTAAATTAACTACGAAAACATTTGATTTGCATGCGCACGAATTTGCAATTGAAGATATTTTTCCGATTTGATTAGAACCTATGCTCTCCATTGATTTTGTTGACGTGATATACAAACATTCGACAAATACTGCGGCGCGAATATTAAGTTGTATTTTACACACATTGCTGCGCATACAGTAGTTCCTTTTATTGGTCATTGAATTTATTGAACTTAAATTGAAAACAAGACTGTCAGGCAATATATTTCCGGTTAAGGCTTGTTTTGTTGCTGCACATTAAGCATTACCTTGAATTTTACGTATTTTAATAATTGTTCTTGCATACATAGAATTGGCTGTGATATAAGACTTCTAAAACAATACCAATACCAATCATTTTAGCACTTTATGAGCCATCTGAGAAGGGCAATCGGAATGCTTCTAACACACTTAGGGTATAACAAAGTGTTTTATATCAAGATAACAGGATTTTATTGCCCGGACACTCCTACAACTAATGGCAATGATGTTTCCATTTTGATATTATTAATTGTAATGATAATCTATTTCTGGTAAACTATATGTTTTAAGTGAAGTTGACATCTTCACGAACGATTTTGAATTGCATCTAGTTTTTTAAGAAATTATACATTATTCGAGGATGTCTGATAATTGTTTAAATATTGTGTATGTATTCAAAACGGAGTGTGACGGACTGACCTGATTTCCAGTCTTTGCAGTGTTGCTTTTATTAACAAATTTCGTACACACTGACCAACTAATATATTTATGAATGATTCAGTCTCGTTCATCCATAACACATACAATAGTATGTGTTTTTAATCTTAGATTTTCAGCAATAATCTTTTACTGAAATATGTCGTTTATTAGGAGTATTTTCTGTAACAGCAAAATATTGAAATGCACAGTATTCAAGTTTATTTTCTTCGTTACGTCGGTAGCCAAATAGCGAATTGTAGTATGCATTTGAATTTAAATTTGCCCAAATCTACGAAATAAGGCTGATTAAAATTAATTGAGAAGGGGTTAATCGTCCAAACTTAAATGACTGTATTATTAATGCATGTTTATTTAATAAATCAGTATTCCTTTATGACTTGCTGCTTTGTAGTCAGTCATTGAAAATCATTTATTTATTATCAAAACCGCAAAATGAATTAACGTTTAACTCTTCTTAAAGAGGAAGAACGTTAAACATTGTTAGGATTGTATTATAGATACTACCAAACTTTATCGAATTATTCAACAATGCCTATTGATTTGTTTCACTTATTCCCACTGTAGATTAAAATCGTAAAGGATAACTGTTATCATACATGTACATTAAACCAGTATATACTACTCCAGATAATCGCACGTGTGTTGCTATAGAACCCCGTTTCAACTAATATACTGTTAAAGCCAAATTCGTATTCATTGTCAGATTCACACATAGTAAATTATCTTATAATTAAAAAAACAGACAATGCTGATTATTTTATTTAAAGGGAACCTTGTATATTGTAACTTGTTGGTGATGTTTACTCTTTGTACACGTTATAACTTGGTCGGGCTCCAGAAAAAAGACTTAACATCAATATTTTCGATGTTGATTCTAGAAAGTACTTCAAAAAGTTGACTTAAGCTAATTAGCGCAGTTTCAAAACTAAAACATATCACAAAAATACGATAAGGGCAGCGTTGATTAACGTTAATAAGGATATTATCAAACCCAACTTTTCTATAGTCCGATTCAAATGCATAATTATAAAGTGTATATCATCTGTGTTTGCAATGATATTAATGTTTTGAACAGTAAGCTTATATGCTAATTCGGGTTTCTACATAAATAGCTCCCGGTGATATAATGGCCGCTGAAAATTTATTAACTATCTTAATTGTATTTTATCGATAGGTTCAATTAAGTTCTAAAAAGTGTCTTGCTAGTAAAAGAAATACTTTATAATATTCTCAGCCTAAATTTATGTTTTAAATCTCATCAAACTAACTATGTCAAATTAATTAACCTCTTTTTAGAATGTAGACGTTTTCAAGTAAGAAATACAACAACAATTGAGATCCTAATTGAAGAATTGAAAATAGAATAATTATAACTGTTACATTGCATCTATATATTTTTGACGAAAACAAACAACATACGTAACACGTTCTTTGCTTATCGTTGATGATGTCTTAAAGCTTGGTCATTTTAACTTGCACTTTCTGTTGGCTGTTTGAAGGGGCTAAGCTAGATGCTCTTTGATAAACTATAACATATTAAACAAAATAACAGAACACAGTTATAGAAATCAGTTATTATGTTCATCGGGATTAAAATAGATGAAAAGGGAACTTTGAAAGCAATCGAACACGACAAATGTGAAAATAGTGCAGGCTCGGTTTGATTGAGCCTGTTCATGAACAGTAATGGAAATGCATATTACTGTCCACGCCGCCTAGCCCCGGTTTGAGCGCAACTCAATATTTACACCAATAAACAATAAAATTTTGACCATCCTTGGCTGGGAAAGTGAAATCATCCATTTCAAAACTGGCCGAAATGTTAAAACATGGTAATTTTTGAAGTACTATGAACATAGTACGTAAGTATCGTGCTCAACGAAATTCAAAGGACGTAACTGATAACAGCACTGACTGAACTTTTTACAGCCGCCACACGGCACAAACAACGCTACTGTGATATTGAAATAGATGAAAAGGGAACTTTCAGCCATCGAACACGACACGTATCACAATATTGCTGCCTGTGCCCAAGGTTATAAAACTGAGCATGGAAACCAGTCTCAAATCTCAAGCATCTGATTGGCTGAAATGGCGACCAGTCGCCATTTCAGCCAATCAGATGCTTGAGATTTGAGACTGGTTTCCATGCTCAGTTTTATAACCTTCAGACCTGGTTTGATTGAGCCTGTTCATGGACAGCAATGGTAAGTTGTTAAATGTATTGTCCTTGTGAGAAAATTAAGCTGATGAAACGGGAACCTAAATGTTACCTCCAGTGACAATTAGTATTATATTTATGAAAACTTTTAAAATAAAGACAACAAAGATTTAAGAAAAAACTGCACAGATAAACCACACAAGAATTAGATTGTTCTACAATATTGTGCGTTATTGCTAACTTAACAGTTATTTAAAATATGGTAAATCAGGCAAACATTTTCAATTTGATACGTCCATGTTTTCTGATCAAGTATTGGCCGAAGGAAAATGGTAGAAGCCATTGTTTTATCTGTGGAACTTAACATGAAGAGGTATTAATCTGAAATTAGCACATTGAAGGTTTAATGTTTACCGACGTATGCACACCATCGTTTGGGTTGGAGCGAAATTGTACTGTACGTGTGTATATATTAAGCAGCGCTTAACCCGGGACTAGGCAGCGTAAGAAGTATTAAAAACTATAAAACAATTATGCATGAGGATTGTGCTACCTAGAAACTATGCTTTTAGAGTGTCTTTTTGAAACTGACCAAATCACAGATGTATGCTCTCTGCTAAGGTAGACGTTGTTAGACCGTATATGTCACAAAACGTATATGTCACACGTGTGATATATTCAGTCGAATACGTGACATGTGTGATATACATGTATTCGGTCGAATATGTCACACCTTTCTGCCGTATATGGAACATATAATGTGACATATTCGGTTGGAATATTCGATTGGAATTAGTTTTTCCACGCTCATCAAAACGTATTTGTCACTTATCAAAAATGTGTCAAAAAATGAAGTCCAATTATTTAAAATAATGAAGAACATTAACCTGGTGCTGGAATTGTTAATACATGCTCATCAGTAAACTGTGATATGATTTCAAAAGTATGTAGTTAGAATATAAGTCTAATGGTGTGATGCTCTTTAAAATAACTAAAGTTATGTCGTAATCTTGTTTATTAAAATAAAAAAAGAGATTTTACGTGTAATGATGTGATGTTCTTTTTTAATAACTGTTAAAATTATGTCAGTTTCCTGTTTATTAAAGTTATAAAAAAGATCCTAATGTTGTTAATTTGACTTAAAAACTTGATGTCAGTTTCTCGTCTATTAAAACTATTTGTGTTTAAGTTCTTGTGGCCCCTTACTGCACATTGCATATCTGCAAGTCGAAAACGTTAAAACAATAAACTCACTCGTGATGATGATGTTAATGATGATGTTTCGTTGACTTTAATGAGGGCAAGCTGCTGCTGCTGCTGCGGACAAAGATAATGGTAACGATGTTTAGAATTGTTTCATTGTATGAAATGTGTGATTTAAACGGTCAGACATTTATCGCTTATTTGCATAAACGTATATGTCACATGAAGACAGGGGTGATTAATTCGGCCGAATACGTCATGAACGTGTGACATAAACGTTTTGTGACATATACGGTCTTTTGTTTATGTCTCAGACTAGTATTTGTATTTTGTTCATGTCTCAGACTAGTATCTGTATTTTGTTTATGTCTCAGACTAGTATCTGTATTTTGTTTATGTCTCAGACTAGTATCTGTATTTTGTTTATGTCTCAGACTAGTTTCTGTATTTTGTTTATGTCTCAGACTAGTTTCTGTATTTTGTTCATGTCTCAGACTAGTATCTGCATTTTGTTCATGTCTCGGACTAGTATCTGTATTTTGTTTATGTCTCAGACTAGTATCTGTATTTTGTTCATGTCTCAGACTAGTATCTGTATTTTGTTCATGTCTCAGACTAGTATCTGTATTTTGTTTATGTCTCAGACTAGTTTCTGTATTTTGTTCATGTCTCAGACTAGTATCTGTATTTTGTTCATGTCTCGGACTAGTTTCTGTATTTGTTCATGTCTCAGACTAGTATCTGTATTTTGTTTATGTCTCAGACTAGTATCTGTATTTTGTTCATGTCTCAGACTAGTTTCTGTATTTTGTTCATGTCTCAGACTAGTATCTGTATTTTGTTCATGTCTCAGACTAGTATCTGTATTTTGTTCATGTCTCAGACTAGTATCTGTATTTTGTTCATGTCTCAGACTAGTATCTGTATTTTGTTTATGTCTCAGACTAGTTTCTGTATTTTGTTCATGTCTCAGACTAGTATCTGTATTTTGTTTATGTCTCAGACTAGTATCTGTATTTTGTTTATGTCTCAGACTAGTTTCTGTATTTTGTTCATGTCTCAGACTAGTATCTGTATTTTGTTCATGTCTCAGACTAGTATCTGTATTTTGTTCATGTCTCGGACTAGTATCTGTATTTTGTTTATGTCTCAGACTAGTTTCTGTATTTTGTTCATGTCTCAGACTAGTATCTGTATTTTGTTCATGTCTCGGACTAGTTTCTGTATTTGTTCATGTCTCAGACTAGTATCTGTATTTTGTTTATGTCTCAGACTAGTATCTGTATTTTGTTCATGTCTCAGACTAGTATCTGTATTTTGTTTATGTCTCAGACTAGTATCTGTATTTTGTTCATGTCTTAGACTAGTATCTGTATTTTGTTCATGTCTCGGACTAGTATCTGTATTTTGTTCATGTCTCAGACTAGTAATTGTACATTGTTCATGTCTCAGACTAGTATCTGTATTTTGTTCATGTCTCAGACTAGTATCTGTATTTTGTTCATGTCTCAGACTAGTATCTGTATTTTGTTCATGTCTTAGACTAGTATCTGCATTTTGTTCATGTCTCGGACTAGTATCTGTATTTTGTTCATGTCTCAGACTAGTAATTGTACATTGTTCATGTCTCAGACTAGTATCTGTATTTTGTTCATGTCTCAGACTAGTTTCTGTATTTTGTTCATGTCTCAGACTAGTATCTGCATTTTGTTTATGTCTCAGACTAGTATCTGTATTTTGTTTATGTCTCAGACTAGTATCTGCATTTTGTTTATGTCTCAGACTAGTATCTGTATTTTGTTTATGTCTCAGACTAGTATCTGCATTTTGTTTATGTCTCAGACTAGTATCTGTATTTTGTTCATGTCTCAGACTAGTATCTGTATTTTGTTCATGTCTCAAACTAGTATCTGTATTTTGTTTATGTCTCAGACTAGTATCTGTAATTTGTTTATGTCTCAGACTAGTTTCTGTATTTTGTTCATGTCTCAGACTAGTATCTGTATTTTGTTCATGTCTTAGACTAGTATCTGTATTTTGTTCATGTCTCAGACTAGTATCTGTATTTTGTTAATTCTCAAACTAGTTTCTGTATTTTGTTTATGTCTCAAACTAGTATCTGTATTTTGTTCATGTCTCAGACTAGTATCTTTATTTTGTTTATGTCTCAAACTAGTTTCTGTAATTTGTTCATGTCTTAGACTAGTATCTGTATTTTGTTCATTCTCAAAATAGTTTCTGTTTTTTTGTTCATTCTCAAACTAGTATCTGTATTTTGTTCATTCTCAAACGAGTATCTGTATTTTGTTCATTCTCAAACAAGTATCTGTTTTTGTTCATTCTCAAACTGGTATCTGTATTTTGTTCATGTCTCAGACTAGAATCTGTATTTTAATAATTCTCAAACTAGTATCTGTATTTTTTCATGTCTCAGACTAGTATCTGTATTTTGTTCATGTCTCAGACTAGTTTCTGTATTTTGTTCATGTCTCAGACTAGTTTCTGTATTTGTTCATGTCTCAGACTAGTATCTGTATTTTGTTTATGTCTCAGACTAGTATCTGTATTTTGTTCATGTCTCAGACTAGTATCTTTATTTTGTTTATGTCTCAGACTAGTATCTGTATTTTGTTCATGAATCAGACTAGTTTCTTTATTTTGTTCATGTCTCAGACTTGTATCTGTATTTTGTTTATGTCTCAGACTAGTATTTGTATTTTGTTTATGTCTCAGACTAGTATCTGTATTTTGTTCATGAATCAGACTAGTATCTGTATTTTGTTTATGTCCCAGACTAGTTTTTGTATTTTGTTTATGTCTCAGACTAGTATCTTTATTTTGTTTATGTCTCAGACTAGTATCTGTATTTTGTTTATGTCTCAGACTAGTATCTGTATTTTGTTTATGTCTCAGACTAGTATCTGTATTTTGTTTATGTCTCAGACTAGTATCTGTATATTGTTTATGTCCCAGACTAGTTTTTGTATTTTGTTCATGTCTCAGACTAGTATCTGTACTTTGTTCATGAATCAGACTAGTATCTGTATTTTGTTTATGTCTCAGACTAGTTTCTGTATTTTGTTCATGTCTCAGACTAGTATCTGTATTTTGTTCATGTCTCAGACTAGTATCTGTATTTTGTTCATGTCTCAGACTAGTATCTTTATTTTGTTTATGTCTCAGACTAGTATCTGTATTTTGTTCATGTCTCAGACTAGTATCTGTATTTTGTTCATGTCTCAAACTAGTATCTGTATTTTGTTCATGTCTCAGACTAGTATCTGTATTTTGTTCATTCTCAAAATAGTTTCTGTTTTTTTTGTTCATTCTCAAACTAGTAGATTCTATCTGTATTTTGTTCATTCTCAAACGAGTATCTGTATTTTGTTCATTCTCAAACAAGTATCTGTTTTTGTTCATTCTCAAACTGGTATCTGTATTTTGTTCATGTCTCAGACTAGAATCTGTATTTTAATAATTCTGAAACTAGTATCTGTATTTTTTCATGTCTCAGACTAGTATCTGTACTTTGTTCATGTCTCAGACTAGTATCTGTATTTTGTTTATTTCTCAGACGAGTTTCTGTATTTTTTCAAATCTCAGACTAGTATCTGCATTTTGTTTATGTCTCAGACTAGTATTTGCATTTTGTTTATGTCTCAGACTAGTAATTGTACATTGTTCATGTCTCAGACTAGTATCTGTATTTTGTTCATGTCTCAGACTAGTATCTGTATTTTGTTTATGTCTCAGACTAGTATCTGCATTTTGTTTATGTCTCAGACTAGTATCTGTATTTTGTTCATGTCTTAGGCTAGTATCTGCATTTTGTTCATGTCTTAGACTAGTATCTGTATTTTGTTTATTTCTCAGACGAGTTTCTGTATTTTTTCAAATCTCAGACTAGTATCTGCATTTTGTTTATGTCTCAGACTAGTATTTGCATTTTGTTTATGTCTCAGACTAGTAATTGTACATTGTTCATGTCTCAGACTAGTATCTGTATTTTGTTTATGTCTCAGACTAGTATCTGTATTTTGTTTATGTCTCAGACTAGTATCTGTATTTTGTTCATGTCTCAGACTAGTATCTGTATTTTGTTCATGTCTCAGACTAGTATCTGTATTTTGTTCATGTCTCAGACTAGTATCTGTATTTTGTTCATGTCTCAGACTAGTATCTGTATTTTGTTCATGTCTCAGACTAGTATCTGTATTTTGTTCATGTCTCAGACTAGTATCTGTATTTTGTTTATGTCTCAGACTAGTATCTGTATTTTGTTTATGTCTCAGACTAGTATCTGTATTTTGTTCATGTCTCAGACTAGTATCTGTATTTTGTTTATGTCTCAGACTAGTATCTGTATTTTGTTCATGTCTCAGACTAGTATCTGTATTTTGTTCATGTCTCAAACTAGTATCTGTATTTTGTTTATGTCTCAGACTAGTATCTGTAATTTGTTTATGTCTCAGACTAGTTTCTGTATTTTGTTCATGTCTCAGACTAGTATCTGTATTTTGTTCATGTCTTAGACTAGTATCTGTATTTTGTTCATGTCTCAGACTAGTATCTGTATTTTGTTAATTCTCAAACTAGTTTCTGTATTTTGTTTATGTCTCAAACTAGTATCTGTATTTTGTTCATGTCTCAGACTAGTATCTTTATTTTGTTTATGTCTCAAACTAGTTTCTGTAATTTGTTCATGTCTTAGACTAGTATCTGTATTTTGTTCATTCTCAAAATAGTTTCTGTTTTTTTGTTCATTCTCAAACTAGTTTCTGTATTTTGTTCTTGTCTCAGACTAGTATCTGTATTTTGTTCATTCTGAAGCTAGTTTCTGTATTTTGTTCATTCTCAACTAGTATATGTATTTTGTTCGTTCTCAAACTAGTATCTGTATTTTGTTCATTCTCAAACTAGTATCTGTATTTTGTTCATTCTAAAACTTGTATCTGTTTTTTGTTAATGTCTCAAACTAGTATCTTTTTGTTCATGTCTCAAACTAGTATAATAAAATCAAATAAAGGGCATCTATTGTTTTTCTTTTAATGGAAAATGTATTGCGTAACTTTACAAATTATAACTTGTATTTTTCCACTAACATTAATTATTTTGTTTGACGTTAAATCAGAATCATTTGGAATATTTATTCAATGAAAAATACACAGATGTGTTAACCTAGATTTACTTTCCTAATAAGAAACTTTAAAAAATTGTATATGTCAAATTAACATTATTTATTGTGTCGCCCTTTCGAAGAAATGGCGATACATAGGGACCGCTTTGTCCGTCCGTCCGTCCGTCCGTCACGAAAACTTAACGTTGGCTATAACTTTGCCATTTCTTAATATTTCTTTATCAAATTTTCAAATTATATTGCTTATGACAACACGCTCGAGATAATGCCAAATTCTCAAGGTCAATGTCACATTTGATGGAGTTATGCCCCTTTTTGTATTTGGATTTTTACACGAAAACTTAACGTTGGCTATAATTTTGTCATTTCTTAATATTTGTTCATCAAACTTTCAAATTATATTGCTTATGACAACACGCTCGGAAGGATGCCAAATTCTCAAGCTCAAAGTCACATTTGATGGAGTTATGCCCCTTTTTGTACTTGGATTTTTACAAGAAAACATAACATTGGTCATTTCTTAATATTTTTACATCAAAATTTCAAATTACATTGCTTATGACAACACGCTCGTGATGATGCCAAATTCTTTGATGGAGTTATGCCCCTTTTTGTACTTGCATTTTTATTCCGACATAGCACCAGAGGGCGACACAAGTGTTCAACTGAACACCCATCTAGTGTCAAATTACTTGTCAAACATCGGTCTGAAATAACGTAAGTTGAGGTATATATTGACCATAAATATCAATATCTTCATTAATGTAAACAAACAGTAATTTGTCTGGCTATGTTTGTTTTCCGGATTTGTTGTCGTATAACTTTATTAAATATATGAAAAGGGAACTTTGAAAGCCACACAACACGACAAATATGAAAATATTGCTAAATTAAATATTTCAGGCTAATACTAAAGTTGTAACTTGGAAGTTTGATGAATACACATAACATACTATAGAGGTATTTGTATTATATTCCCGTCCGCGGTGAATATACAAATGTAAGTAATCATAACATTTCCAAAGCTTTACTGGTATGCATATTTCACTTTTGTTTCGATGTTTAACTCTGCTAGTAAATTAAAGTACATGTATATTATATTGTAAGGTAATTTTGTGATTTTAAAAGGTTTTCTTGGTGAAAAAGAGTCGAAATTATTAGTCAAAATTAAAAATTCAACGCAAGATTTGACATTCAGACAAAGATGGTTTTGACTTATTTCATACATTGTAGGCACAACAAGACATTACTCAAAAATAAACATTTACAAGATATTTCAATAGACACATGAATCAAAGCACACTATCTTTTGATGTCGATAACATTTTATTACAGAGGCAAAAAATGTTCAAAATAGGTACGGGGTTTAGTGTTTTTGAAGTATGACCTTTCTTTATCCAATGAAAGTAACAACTCACCTTCTTTCAAAGACATTTAATAACGTGAATTAATATCTCACTATGATGTAAGCTCCAGAGATAATTTGAAAATTACCGCATCGATAGAATAAACCTTATGTTTGTTAAAATTAGTGTTTTTTCTACCCACATAAAATGTGGTTGAAAGTTTATTAAACTTAATCTATTTTGCTGCAATACATTTTCAATAATTTTAACTGCATCATTTAAATGTTTGTTGACTTGAAGTGATTATCATAATAGATGAAAAGGGAACTTTGAAAGCCATCGGACACGACAAATATGAAAATATTGCAGGCTCGGTTTGATTGAGCCTGTCAATGGACAGTAATGGAAATGCACATTTCTGTCTACAAGGTTATTCATCCTATTTGTAATTAAAGCATGTAACATTCAAAGCACACACTAATGCTTCTTACACTTAAGTAAATCATGTCTCCTTGATTGAGATGTCGTGGTGCTCTCTCTAATTTTCCGATTAAGTTGTGCCGCTCTCTGTTTCACATTTCACAAAATGCTATGCAGAAGCAGATAGTACAGTTAATAGTGATATTTGAATTATCTTTATTAAGAATCATGGAAACCAGTCTCAAATCTCAAGCACCTGATTGGTTGAAATGGCGACCAGTCGCCATTTCAGCCAATCAGATAACTGGTCGCCGTTTCAACCTATCAGGTGCTTGAGATTTGAGACTGGTTTCCAATCTCAGTTTTATAACCTCCCGCTCAGTTACCGTAATTCTACATATATCTATCATGTTAAAAATGAAATATGCATATCAGGATTTCAGGAAACACAGACAAAATGTAGAAAGGAAAAGAGTGCATTAGATTATAACATGATCTATTTTAAAAAGCTACCACAAACAATTAAGCAAAAAATAAGAACATATGCATCATGTATATATAGCATCACGGTTATTTGCCGCACAATTCATGCTATTATGCGCTTGTTTTAATCTTTTAACAATATTCCATGATATCGTGCTATTGCTGTTCTTGATTACTTCAGAGTGCTCCGTTTTCAGTTCGGTAGACCGCCGAGTGCCTAATCGTTTTGCAAGACAGTGCCACATTAAATCCTTATGTATTGTGTGTTTGTGTGCTTGGTATGCAATATTGTCGTGAAATGGGCGACAATAATGTGGAAATTGTGTGTTCGTGTGCTTGGTATGCAATATTGGCGTGAAGTGGGCGGATTATGTATTGTGTGTTCGTGTGCTTGGTATGCAATATTGTCGTGAAGTGGGCGGATTATGTATTGTGTGTTCGTGTGCTTGATACGCTTTATTGTCGTGAAGTGGGCGGATTATTTATTGTGTGTTCGTGTGCTTGGTATGCAATATTGTCGTGAAGTGGGCGAATTGAAGGTATATCTTAATTTCTTCAGTCATGTTTTAACATCAAATAAAAAGCCGTCATTTTGTAATTTTTGTCTGCTTTGTTTCTGGAACAAGATTGACGATGCACTTCAGCTTTAGCTTTTACTTTTTGATTCAGCGTTGGTCAATTAACATTTATGCACCGGTTACATGTAACATTCGGTTTATAGAAAGATATGGGAATAAAAAGTTTAAAAAAGGATTTTGATTTAAAGCTTCGTGAAAGTAAAGTTTCTGAGCTCAAGATGATAAAACTGACATTGGATTCTCAAATCTAAAGCATCTGATCATATTTGAGTCTGATCGCCATTTTTAGTTTTTGATCTATGTTTTTCTGTTAATTGTTTGTGATGTCTTTTTATAAATGCTCTCTTATCATCTCTGCTTTTTGGCTGATTGGGAAAGTATTGCTAACCGAGGTTAGCTTCTCGTGATAAGCAAGTTTTTTTTTCACGAAATAACAATAAAGCAGCACTTTTTGATCATGAAGCTTGTATTTTAATCATTGTTTAGGAACACACATATATTAAGTAAAAATATAGTTGCATTGATTTGTCTGTTCATATGTCTGTTGGGAATAATTTCTGCAGGATACGTTTCACTATTAAAATGCATTTTACAAATCTATCAAATATCAGTGCATGTTGAGTTATATCTCTCTTTTACTGTAAGGAGATATTATTATCATTAATGTTTTATAATGACCGTATTGTCAGAACAGAGAAATTGCTCTAAACAGCAAGGAAAAACAGATTTACTACAAATGTCGATTTCAGTTAGATATTGACCCAGCGAGCGACCTCCGTAAATACCTGTTGTACTGCAACACTTTAAAAGACGCCGAAAACGTTTGATGTCATGCGATTACTGTTAGAACTGCCGCTAAAATCAGAACACGCTGCGTTCAGCTTCCAAATAAGTTATTGCTGTCAATCAAATTTTTGTCACTGTGAGATCACTCTCTTTGCGGATGTTGAACTGATAATTTCGTTTTCTTAAGACAGAATGGTACATGTAGCACGAAAGAAATAACAAAAGGCGTGGTTCAAAGCAACATGAAGGCGTGATTAACTATGAACAGCGTTCTGTCAAGTCAACTTTCCTTCTATTTCACAATGAACATATCTGTCGCCGGTCCAAGCGTTTGATGTGCAAGCCAAAACCTAACTGAAATTTGTAGTAAAAGCAAAATGTTATATATAACACTTTGACATGTGACATATTGTACTAACATAGAAATAGATGAAAGGAACTTTGAAGCCAATGAACAGAACAAATAGGAAATTATTACAGGCTCGGTTTGATTGAGCTTGTTCATGGGCAGTAATGGAAATTTATGCATACCGCCTAGCCTCTGTGGAAAGCGTTACTTTATCAAATTGGAGTTAAAAACGCAGTGGGTGGAAAGCAGCGTCACGGGCAGATCTAAATATTAATCTATTGTTTAAGACTGTGAGACGGCGATGAAAATGAATCGGGGTATATGTTTTATCATATCTATCTGTTAACTTATTCATAAAGTGCATTTCATAAGTTGGCAGATGTCGTTTTGTGATAAGTGTTGACTCGTTGAACGTTATCTACGTTATTCTCTTTCTCGATTCTGAAATTTGTTGTCGATATTCTATCTGATAATAATACACTTACTTCGATTATATTTCATCCATTTATACTTTATTTCGTCAGAATTCGACCATTAAATGAAACAATGTGTAACCAAAAATGTTTGCGAGGATTTAAATGCGAAACTTATACCGAAAACTGTTCTATCAGTTCCCAAGACGGTCATTAATTTTTACATGAATGTAGACAGAGTGAAAGCGATGTTTTCAGATTTCGTTTAAAGTAGGAAATATAGCACTCATATCAAAATACTTTTCAGTCTCACCATTGTAGAAAAAAACGTGTTTGTGCATAATCAATGCTACTAAAGTCTATGTTGTATATTATTAGTTTTTAGGCAACAAAAGCAACGGTATCGCATTTCTAAATTTAGTTATCAATGTAATGGACGTCTAATAAAAATGTCCGCCAAATATTCAGGTGTCAAAGCTCCACACTAGGTTCTCTGTAATTTGTGAGGTTGGTGCACACAAGAACCTGGTTTAAACCCCCACCCCCAGCGGCAAATTGTTTTGCCACTGACCGTTCCAAGGCGGTAACCCCTCGGGTTCTCACTTTTTTAATTTTTTGTGGAGTCCATTTTGAAACTGATTATTGTAATACCATTCTCTCTTTTCCTCTCTAATTTTTGGCTGTGTGGGAAGGCTGTGTCTGCTAGATGTAACGATTCCCGATATGCATATTTCACTTTTTAGCATAATAAAATAAATTCAATTATCATTTTGATTATATTCAAAACAACAGTGTTAGTATGCCGTGACCTCTAAAATCAAAGCGACAGTATATTTATGGCATGTATTAGGAATGTACGAATTTCATTAATTGTGAAAAGGAACTCACTCACTCATTCAGCAAGATATTGTAGTACAATGTAAAAGAATCTGGTAGACACTTTAGTTAAAAGTAATCGTTCTTAAAAAAAGTTTTAATCTGATATGCCTCCTAAGAATAAAAATAAATAACGCAATAATGTCATTTATGTTGTTTCAGAAGTATCTTAAATTTTTATCAATAATTATACACAAAACCCTCAAGAATTCAAGCACGTGGTAAATCTTAGGCAATGGTTCATCTGCTTATCAAGTAAGAAGTGAAGAAGTGAGTAAAACGTTAACCGGACTTTGGTCTGATTTACAAAACAAGGAAAAATTCAGATTGAGGAACCAAGAATTCTTCCGCATTGAAGGTTCTATGTCCACCGCCATTGCACACCATCGTTTGGAATGGTCAAAATTGTACTTTTGATTGGTGTAAATATTGAGTTGTGCTCAACCCGGAGCTAGGCGGCGTAGGCAGTAATATGCATTGCCATTACTGTCCGTGAACAGGCTCAATCGAACAAATTAACCACGGAGAATTCCAAGGAAGAACAAACTCGGATATGCTTTGTCGTGTGTTGTTTGTGGTGTTGTCTATTGCACATCGTCACCTAAGAATGAAAAGGTTCTATCTGACATTTTGGTCAAAATTAAGATTTTCACATTTTTAAGACTGATTAATCCATAAGCATCTTCTGTAAAAATATCAAAGCTAGATTATTTTTGATCACTGATATATTGATAAGAAATCAAAGGTTGTATCTGCACTTTTCCAAATCAGTTGATGGTAAAAAAGCATATCTGGCATATAGGTCCTTTATATTGTAAACTTTATTTAGCGTTGTTCAAAAAACGTGAAATAAAAGGTTTTATTTGCCTAATAGACACTTTTCTCACAAAATAAATTTATCACATGATACGTATTACACCTATGTTACCAGTAAATGATGTTTGTATAATTAGAGTAGCATTTTATAGACATTGTTTTGCTAACACTAAATAAAATAATTACATCATTATCATTTTGCTAAGGAACGGTGACTAGAAATAACCAAGAATATTAACTATTTACTGTTAATCCTTAGAAAACCATAAATTAAATGAATGAACCATAATTTACTATATTTATGAAGACAACTTTTTTGAGATGAGGTGACCACTGGAATCCCAGTATTGCAGATTGTTTGTCATCAGATGTTACTGCCTTTAAGGATTATACTCTCTTTCAACACATACTACTAATATTTACATTCAGCCATCTGCCTGGCTCATACAAACTGGTTGGGAAAGCACATCTAAAGAGCAAAATGATGAAATTTATGTTGATACAACCTCACAGCAAACAATTTAGCGCTTTCCTCTATACCTTAGTGGCATGGACAAACTGTGTAGATCTAGATCAGCCGGCACATGTGCTGTCAGATCAGAATCTACACTGTTTAACGTTTGATTTATAAGGTTATTTCGAATAAAAAAAGCAACCAGTGCAGATCCGAATCAGATGGCCTTGATGTACAAGCTGATGTTGAACAACACTGGGCTGAAGGTTATAAAACTGAGTTTGAAAACCAGTCTCAAATCTCAAGCATCTGATTGGCTGAAATGGCGACCAGTCGCCATTTCAGCCAATCAGATGTTTGAGATTTGAGACTGGTTTCCAAACTAAGTTTTATAACCTTGGGACCTGGTCGCGCAGGCGTAAAAATGTGTATCTATGAAGAAGGAAGTGCTTTGTCACTTTTGAGAAGAGAGGGGCATGTGAAATAGCAATATTAAGAACATACAGTCTTTTAGTTTGGAAAATTCTGTTAAAGAAACTCACTTCTCAACAATTGAACGGGCTATGAAGGTTATGTCCATTTATTTCCCTTCAGAATGGAGCACTGTTATAAGAATGGCAAGAAAATCTAACCCTTATTTCACATCTTCTTTGAAGTTTGATCATGTTCTTCACTTTAAATCGAATGCTTCTTTTGGTGAGATTTTGTGCAAAGGAAGTTTTTCCTGAGGTTTTCAAACCTATCAACCAGCAAATGTTCGAACACAATAAATCTGGAAAACTCGGAGGGCAAAGTAGAGTTTTAATGACTGTTGAACATAAATGTTCCTGCTGACAGTGGTTGTGTACATGTAAAACAAACTTGGGATTATTGCATTGAGAATAAACAATTCACTGGTGCATATCTCTGATTCATTTTAAAAATTGTCTTCATTTTATTTTTTCATTGTAAAGGGTCATTCTGTCATATTAAACCTTTTACACAAATTATATATATTGGTCAAATATTGCCCAAAGATATCAGAGAAATGATTTTGGTTGTCAAATGTGCCCTTTTACCAAAACATTTAGGCGAAAAAACATAACAAACATCACGGCATAAGGACAAATTTGCCACATAGAACCATTTTGTTGTACAATTTTATAGAAAAATGTTTTACGGTAAAAGGGCATATCTACATTATTGATTATATTGATTGATCTATGAATGGACACATGGACAAAAGCTAGTTTTTGTCAACTTCATTCCTGATTTTTAAAACAAGTCTAAACATTCAAAGTCGATTTTCTCAAAACTATAAAAAAAAATCAGAAAGAACCTTTTCATTCTTAGGTGATTACATTACGTTACAGATTTAAGCTTTCTTCTTCCTGTTTTCAAGTTAAAAATACCATTTTTCATCATGAATAACAGATAAATAGATGAAAAGGGAAAGCCAACGAAAATGACAAAGATGACAATATTGTAGGCTTGGTTTGATTGAGCCTGTTCATAAGTTTCAAAGTTTGTAAAGAATCCGAAGTTCAACGGAAGTCGGAATTCAACCTTAAAATAACTAATAGAAAGCACAGAAATCAAAATATGTCCTAATACCAATGGCAATGAATATGTGTGTACACGTACACACACACACACACACACGCACGCACGCACGCACGCACTCACGCGCACGCACGCACGCACACACACACACGCACAAATGTGTGTATACAGAAATATGTAAAATCCTGACGAGGATGTGTTCCTGTAACTGAATTCTGTTCTATTCGTTCTATTTAGGTTATGAGAAATTACTGACTGTTATATATAGGGACATGGGTTTTGTTAGGTAAAAGTGTAAACGTGTAAGAGTATAAATAAGCTTTTCTACACACTGTGTTAAAAGAATTTGTTAATTTGTTTACGCCTTCGTGATATCAACTTATCACACCTCTCGAAATAGCTTTCTGTCAGATAAAGGATGACGCATTTTTGTCAAACAAACGTATATTTCATCACTTTTCGATCACAGATATCATGTTATCAGAGACAACAATTTCATACTGACAAGTGATATGAAGGGAGTGGCTTTGTGATGCATCGGTCATTCCCGATTTCATACTGATAAATGTACATAGATAATTTGAATTCCTGCTGTCAGCTGGCTTTTTGTTAAACTGTCCTGAAAATTTCATATAGTTAAAACTTATGGAACCTAAAATAGGGTTTTCTCGAATATACTGGCTATTTTCGTCTTAAGCAAATATTGTTGTCATGGTCGAGAAAATCTTAAACAATAGTGAAACAACGATTCGTTATTTCAAGTATATCATCAAATAATAATTTACATACATTCATATAAACAGTAATTCTTTCTTACATGAGCAAAAACAATGAATTAATGAAAAAAAAAACCAATGAAGAAAACAGAACAGATAATAAAGCGGATTTTTTTTATTTTTCCCAAACAGATGCATTGACATCCTCTGTACCCCAGAATTCGCCCCATAAAACAGTTTTGAATCACACCAACATGACTGAAAATTTCAAGAGTATTAGATTTTTAAGGAATTGTAGTCCAGCCCGTGCCAGACCTAGAGGAATTTTAAATGCATTTAGGTACAATTTTAAACATATTTTCTGCAATATTACTACAGTTGTAGAACATGTGGAACGCCCCTCGTACCAAACATTTCCATCTTTGTTATTTATTGCTGTTTAGAAACTTCTGAAACGACTGTCAAAATAACAATAACACGATCAGTGTCAATTTCTTTAAGGTGATTAAATTTTGTTTTAAAATTATTAAACAGTCACATCGATCATAAGACGCGAAAGACATCCAAAAACATTCATATATTCGATCCTTAAAAACAATTTCAAGAGGAAAAACAAAAGTGCAGTGTTACCTCAACAACGGATTTGAAGTTCACAAAATTACCGGATTTATTGAACCTGCTTTGTCCATCCGTGGCAGAAAGTCCAAGTCCCATTCCTCTTGTAACCCCTATGTACGTGATATACAATCCATGGCCAGTTACAGTAACGTGTTAAGAATCGGTGTGGATTCAGCGGAACGTTTAAAAAATGTGAAGTTAAAGATCTTAATTGGTCAATCAGTTCCAAGAGAAGTTATTTTGATAATTCATTAACAATTTCCCTAAATAACTGTTTAGTCTACACTTATGACTTTTTGGACTTTTTGGCAAGGCAAAATTTGAGATGGGGGATGGCATGAACAAATATGATTTATTACAATACAGGCATGTCCTGCTTGCTAAAGGAGTTTCTGAGGAAAAGCATGGTTTGGTTTAAGAACACGCATAAAGTTAAAATTTTGTTAAATAAAATTTACAACTCATTTCATTTCGTTCAATGCAACTGCCAAATTGCTGAAACATTTTGACAAATGTAAATGATGTATCAATTTAGGCAAACAAAACAACTTCATGGTCCTCCGGCATCAAATCGCATGTCGGGGTCATCTTCCATCAAAACCGAGCCTGCAATATTTTCATATTTGTCGTGTTCGATCTTTTTCAACTATTCCAGAACGTGCTATGTCATGATTTCTATACAATGCATGCAAGCGTTTCAACAGCTGACTTTATTTGCGTAGCTTTATTTGCTGAAACTGAGAAAATACTTTATTGATATGTTTTAGTATTGATACATCGAATCTGAATAGTTCTATAAAATGATCTTATTAACTTTAATTTATGGTTGCTTACCGAGATATAATCAGTACTCTTGCCTCTAGTAAATTAAAATTGCAGAAGAATCACATGGTTGGATTCGAGGCATAATCTAATAATCAGAAATCCCACTTTCTATTTCTAGACGTGGGATTCTCCTCTTTGGTAACAAAATGCTCTTAACTCAGCACCGAAGAAAGTATTTAAATTTTCCTTGCTGAACTAGGACGACAGTATATGTAAACAGTTCTGTGCCAGACCTTAGTTTGCTTCGTTTTCTTTGTAAAGTGTTGGTTTTTTTTTGTTTTGAGATTTTTGTCGATTGTGTTCCTAAATGCTGCCATTATAATATTTTATTACACATTATATATTATGCATTTATTATACATTTTGGGAAGCCTTATTCATTTAGCAGATGTTAATACATATCTGTTATGGAAGTCATGTTTTCCTCTGTTTAAATGACGAAAGTTATACGAGGTCAAGGCGGTAATAAAGTTACGTTTCTTTTATAAAAATGATTTTCTAGTTGTTTTTTTTTTAATTTTTTCTAAAAATAATATGTGCAGCCAATTCAGCTGTTTACTTGGAAGACCAATAAAATCTATTTCTCCTTAAAAGAATCTTTTATGAAATATCTTGTATTATAAGATTCAAAGTCAATGTGTGACCTGAGAACATGCCAAACTTAACACTTAATAAGACCTGCAACTTCCTAAATTGACTGAGTTTTTATAACATTGTTATCGGCTTCCTCATCCAGTTTCTTTAGACTTGATATAGAAAGAAAAACAAACCGTGAAAGCATAGCGTGTCTGTTTAAAAATAATTTGGAGTTTCTGTTACGCTTTAAAGCAATTAAAAACGTCATATCTTAATGGGGATTATTTTATTGTTACATTTTTAGCAGTTTCCTCCATTAATAATAAACATAATCTCTAATTATAAACGTAAGAAGGCTTCGTTTAGTGTTTAATTTTGTTTTGAAAATGCATTTTTATTTAGAATAATTATTTAAAGCAGATAGAAGAGAGCAAATCTCCCTGATCCTCAAATTTAGTTCTTTAAATCTACAGGCTTGCCTCGTTTAGCTTTTATCTTTAATGTAACTTTTAGAAAATGGACATAAATATAACGTTTTTGTTTAATTTAAGAGATGATCATTTGCGTTTGCAACTACTTCTAAGTAAATAAAAATAAATTCTGTGAAAAGTAGGCGGGACTTCCGGTGTTTGTCTGCCGGTGGATGACCCGATCAAAGTGTCCCTCGTGGCATCATTTTCCGCACGTAGAGATGAAGATGGCAATATCTTTGAGAATTAACGATCTGAATCATTTTATGACACGAAGTCCCCATATTCTACACTTTACTCAGTTAATTTACACCTGTAGTAATTCTCTGATAGCAGAAGAAAACTTTTATTTTTTTAATTAAATCACCTTCCACAATGTAAGAAGTGTTTGTAAGAATATGTAATGTTGTAAAATAAAACAATTGGATGATAAGATTTCAAAGACCTACTTCTAGAAAAAAAAGACAAAACCACCTGAGACTTTAGTTTTAATGTTTTCTTTTATTAAATAAAAGATGGATTTTGTTTTGATGTTACTTTTATACCATAGAGCAAGGTCCGATATTACTTTACATCGTTTATCCCGATGAACCCAAAACATCTACTTTTTCGTGATTTATAACATATGTGTCACGACCACTTATAATTCAGTTATCATGCTGGGAAATAATATGAAACCTCCTTTATTCTCTTCTTTTTAGAACTGCCATTTTCTAAGAATGATAGAAATTATATACGCCAAGAAATGTATTGTTAATGCTGTAATGAAAAAGACTTAGAAGACGAGTATCATTTTTTCTGTGTACGTTTATGTTTTAATGTAACATTAAGAGAATATCTTAAACGTATGTATTATGGCAACCCATCTGTTCATAAACTAATGAGTTTTATTGCATATAACGACAAAAATGAACTCGTAAAACATTAATTTAAAACAATCATATTATAGACTTCCATCTGATATCCCTATGTTTTGTGTCCCAATTCATGCATGGCATTTATGTAAAAACCAAGTAACAGTTATATTTCGTTCCTGTTGATAATCAAGTTATTACTGTTGATATATATATATATATTCCATTTCTGTGCTATATTTGTTACATTGTGTTGTATGTTGTATACTGTACTTTTTCCAGACAATGTACTTTGTATAATAAAATAAATATCTGTTCTATTCTTATTATTAATGGATATTATAAAGGGATGTCAATGTTAAATGTTGACTTGAAAAATTCTTAACGCTTCCTCAAGTATTGGTTGGAAGTGAGTGTTACTTTAATACATGTACATGTTTGAAAATTCATCATGTGTAATTACGAAGCAATATCAAAGGGTTAATGACTTAATCACAAGAAGCAATTATACTTTAAGATACAACTTCTTATGCATTATTTTATCAAAATGTATTAAATGTTTGCTTTCATCATTTCACTTTAAAGAGATAACTGTGCGTTTATTTGGTAAATCTCATAAACTGAAAATTATTGACAAACTCTCTGAAATATTGTTAATACAAATAAAATGCATTAAATGAAATAAAATATTCATTATCGGCATTTCCTAAATGGAACATTATGCCCTAACCTGGCAGAAATAACTGCAACGTGTTCGTTGGTGAGTTCAGTGTTTAGCCATGGCAGTACCTCAGCAGTTATGGTTCATTTTTTCTACTGTTTACAATTTATATACCGGGCACGCCACAGGAAAATGTGTTTTGATGACATTTCTGACATTAAAGTTACTATAGATAGTCGCTATTAATGTATCGTAATATTACATACATGTACATTAGAACAATTAGTACAGTCAAGAAAAATAGTTAGAGCTGAAAATTCCCCTAAATTTTATTTCCATAAATTCAAAACAGTAAACAACACGAAACATTTTTAAATGCCCATATGAGTATAGTGACTCTTTTAACACTATGCTGTGTCTTGTATAAGAATTTTCAATCATGAAGAGAGAGAGGTCAACGTTTGTTACCCATTTTCGCTACCCGACCAGGAATCGACCTGAAAATTTATGATAAAATACACTTTTACAAATATCTCATATTGTTTGCATGTAATAAACAATGCCATTAAATAGTGTTATAAGTATCATAATACTCATGTGGTCATTCAAAGTTATGTTTTGTGTTGATCAGTTTTTGTAAAGATATGAACTCGTAAATAGGACTTTAAGGAAATTTGGATCTAATATTTTCTTTACTGTTCTAACGTGTCTTAACATATGCAAAATAAAGATATTTTAATAACATTTATTATTGCAAAGTTTTATTGAACGGCATTTTGTCGTTTAACTTAGAGAGATTTTGAAAATGTTCTTTTTTGGGGGGATGAACGTGCAATGATGAGCGAGACGGTCATAAAGTTTTCTGGAACAATATTATGTTTGACTTTATAAACATAACTGAGTGTAATAGAATCAACTCTTTTCAGATCAGGTAACCAATTAAGACGATTAAACTTGTTCACGTCTTAATGAATTCTAGCGCCCAAATTTAAAACAAACCTAATGCATTTATTTTGTATAATTTTTAATCTATCTTTACACTTTTCTGAGATATTATGAAAACAGAAAAAACAAGCATAGTAAAAATGGCACAAGTATCAAAACCAAGTGATCTTGTAATACTAATCATGACATTTAGATATAAAAGGATTACCCAATTATGTATATTTATCGTCTCTAGGTGCTATAACATATAAAAATATTGCATGTCGTATAATTGATTCGAGTTCGGAATTCGAGCGTGTATAATGGTATCGTAGGTGCATGATTACGTCATGCATGCAATCCCATCACTCAAAATATGCTCTTTATTACGAACAATATATAGTGGGACGAATGAGATGCTTCTCCTTTATGTCACTTATAGAAAATAAGAGTGGATTTTATAGTTCCATATATAAGTTTTATTGAGGCAAAATGTCATGATTTTATCATTTAATAGATACAATAGAATCATTTTATTTCCTGAAATGTTTCCCTTGATAAAATAATCTGAAATTGTCATGATATTTTAAAATGTTCATATACAGTTAATTGTTTAACGTAACTTGCGGCTGTTTCTATTTATCAAGAACGATACATAAAACTTGACTGCTATTATTGTCTCAAGTTGATTGAAGTGAAGTCAAGAAAAGTGTGTTTATTTCTGTATAGGTTATATTCACCTGACATTTGAAGAAATATTTCCTTGTGCTTGAAGTACATTCAGGTTTGAAATACATGAATTGAATTTAATGTAATATCTAAATAATTACTGAATTTATCTTTAATTAAAGCTTCCTGATATTTGAGGCTGCTTTTATAATGGCTGGTTTATATAACCCAGCAAGCGTAGTTTTTGGATATTGTTCAATCACAGGAACCTTAATTTCCATCAGAAAATCCAGATTCGACATAAATGACATTTTCCCCTATATGCATATATATAAGACACTTATATATATGCATATAGGGGAAAATGTCATATATGTCGGATCTGGATTTTCTGATGGAAATTCAGGTTCCTGTGGTTCAATCACCCAACTGGACATATGCCGCTGATAATGGAATCGTATGTTAGTCTAAAACATGTCACACTGAAGATTCCGTGTTCGCCGTCATATGCAAAAAGTGAAATATGCACATCAGGAATGGCCACATCCAGCAGACACAGCCTCTCCACACAGCCAAAAAGTAGAAAGGAAAAGAGAGCATGGTATTACAATAATCAGTTTCAAAATGGACGCCACAAACAATTAACGAAAGTGGGAACCCGCGGGGTTACCGCCTTGGAACGGTCAATGGCAAAACAATTTGCCATTTGGCGTTTAAACCAGGTTCTAGGGTGCAACAACCTCATACTTGCCCCAACAGGTTCTCGTATCACAAAACAACCATCGTTTGGGATTGATTAAAATAGGTTCTGTTTACTTGTTTGAATATTAAGTTCCGCTGAACCCGGGGCTAGGCGGCGTGGACAGTTGTATGCATTTCTATTACTCCCATAAACAGGCTCAAACCAAACAAAATTTTCATATTCAAAATAAGCTTGGTAAACTTTTCTGTTTAATTTTAGTTATCTATAGTTACACCAAAAGTGAAAAATATCTCTGTACTGCTTTGCTTGTAATAGAAAACAATGTTGAAATATTGTTTGTAATAGAAAACAATGTTGAAATATTGCCATTTTTGGCTTATCCAACAAGTTCGACTCTCATCACGTAATAAAGGGTGATGTAGAGTTATAATGTATGTTTTATGAAAATGTCTAGGGGCTAGGTAGCTTGGGCAGTAATATGCATTCCTATTACTGCTCAAGAACAGGCTCAATCAAACCGAGTCTGTAATGTTTTCATATTTGTCATTTTTGGTGGATTTCAAAATTCCCTTGTCATCTAGTACTTTTACACATGTATCTGGAAAAACTCATAGATTTGTTCTTGATTTATTGGTACTTTTTACGATTTAAGTTGACAGACCTATTACCTTTATGTTTAAAAAATTCCAAAAAATGGCCACATTCTACATTTTTAAACGCATTGAACTGTTTATTATATCAAATAATATATCTCCGCAAAAATCACTTCATTACAAGTTCTAAAGTTAATCCTGGAAATTTATTACCGGTAAATCGTCTATAAGATTTCTATGTAAGTTTTTATTTGTATGTTACATGAATGATTCTCTATATTTTAATTAGTAAAACTCTGACATTTTGTTGTGATAGAGATGTTTATATATATTTCATTATTCTATTTCTAGAAAAGAATCTATTTATTTCATTTTTAACGAATATGTCTTCTTGTGATATATTGTTAAATATAAACAAATCAAATATGATTAAAGCAAAAGTAATTTCATTTGTTATCTATGTATTTGCTTTTATTTCAGAATATCGATGACATAAGGAACAGAGGAAAGGAAAACATAGGTTTGTTATATGACCAGTTAAAAAAATACCACATACAATTAACGAAGATTAGAACCAGATGGTTTACTGTCTCGGAATGGTCATTGGCAAAGCATTTTTCCCAAATGGGTTAACCAAGTTTTAGAGTGCAGCAACCTCACATTTGCTACAAAAGGTTCTCATATGAACAAGCAAGAACAAGTTGTCTTGGTAAATTAGCTCTAACTCACCCTTCATCTCGCCAGTGCTGCATGCGAAAGCATACAAGCATATAAAACATAAAAGGCTAGTAGAATTGACAAGCAAAATGGTAAGTACTGAATGACCTTACCGAGACCAAAGCTCTTGGATTCAAATCAGAAAACGATATGGCAGATATAAAAGGAGCAATGAAACAAAGAAGGTAATGTAATGGCAACTTGAAGCGAAAATGGTAGATACTCGGTGCCTTATTGAGACCAGAGTTTCTGTAAAGAAATCAGAAAATTACGATGGAAGGAGTAAAAGAAAATGATCGAGCGAACAAACTATATGTATAAAATACAAACCCCTTAAGATGTGTGATACCACTATCTACAAACAACAAATATGCAATATAAATATCAATTTTATCACTTATGTTATATATTTGGTAGTTATGAAGCCATTTTCATTAGAAGGATTTAGATCGAGTGTTTGCTTTAATAACCTGGAGTTGATTTGTAATGTATTGTGTTAACCAGAGATTGAAAGTTTTTATTAAACATAAATATATAAAGGTTATAGAAAAAAGTCAAAATATCTCGATGTGTTGTTGAATGCTCTAATAATGTCAATAGAAAAAAGAAAGAGATAATTTCTATAGTCTCCTTTTAGCTGTATAAAACAGTCCATTAAGAATAATTGTTATATGAACCATCCGTATAAAAGCTCTATATTCATGACAAGCGATAAAGGTTTTATTTTCTCTTGAAAACGTTATCTTTTCAATGCTTGTTTATGCATAGAAGTGGATTAAATGTAATTTAAAATAAAAATATGACTGCATCTTTTATGTAAGGTACAAATAGATTACAAAAAAAACCTGAAACATTAGACCAGCTTCAAAATACATGAGTACAAAATTACAATTAAATGGATTATTTGAAATTCAAAACATGAAGACATTTTATTAAATATATAATTATAATTATAAAGACCATAAAATTGATTAACGTTGAGAAGTATAGCTGATATCAACTAGTCTTATATTTCAGGTAAAGCAAGAAAGATCAGAAGAAAAAATCGTGTTCATCCAAAACAACAACAGTTAAATCAGAATTATTCGTATAAGTAATGTAAAAAAGCACTATATCGCACAGACCCTAACAAAGCGCTATAATAAGAGACAGCAAACAAATAAATACAATACAAAAAACAACAACAACACAGACAGAAAGCTTTCACAAGTAACAATATGTTTTTCATATTTAAGAAGCATTTAAATACGGCAAAAATTGTAACACATAAATTGCGCAATAATAGCTCATGTTTATTTAAGGACGGAGACTGACAGTTCGTGAGCACTGATACATTTTAAAACTTCTTTGTGCATTTAAAAAAAATGACAGTAGAGGATTGTAAGATTGCTGTTCACTGAAATCCTTCTCTAAGTTGCTTCCCTGTACATGTATGAAATGTGTTTTGTTATTGAACATTAAATAGACGTATTGTTGACTGAAACACAACAATATAATGAGTATATTGTGGCATTTCAATGTGACCAAAACTGAATATTCTGGTTACCTAGCAGTCTTAAATAAGAAGCAAATATTTGGATTCATGTTTTTGTCCTGAGTGAATGATTTTGTCGTGTTTTTATATAATTTTTGAATTATTTGTTCCTTATTAATTTTGAATTGTATTGGACATTTATTTTCTGCTGTAAAGTAAAGCTTAGTCATATACTCATATTAAACGTTGCTGTTCAAAAGGTCAAATGCGTTTACTTTGCCCAAAATAGAATCTTGTAAAGAAAACAATAAGTACACATAAGATTTGCTTCAATTTGTAAGGACGCATAATAATTTGTGCTAAAATGTAACACTGTTTAAGACAAAGGTATATTTAACTGGTAACATTTGCTGAGATGTACATTTATGTGCATATTTACAGTTCAGGTTGAATACTTCAATCTTCTCAGATCTAGTTAATATAAGCTTTAAATATATTCACTGAGTTGGCTGTGGTAAAATATAACATTGCATTTACTTTGTTTACAGGTTTTCTACAGTTTATATTATAAGATTTGATATTTGAAAACATTTTATATTTTTGATATATGACCATGCACCTTTTAGGTGAAAGATGAGTTACAATATTTAAAATCTTACGTACGTATCCAATTATATGGAATGTTTCTTGTTTAATATGTTCCATATTGTAATTGTTCACCAGTTACCTAAGAAAAAAAATATTGTTATGTTTTGTAATGCTACCTTGTTAAGTGCTATGTGGCGGCTGTAAAAGTCTCCTCGTCCTTCTCTTCAGTGTTTTTATCAGTTTCAACTACCTCCCTCGATGGTCATATGCTTATTTCAAACCATGCAGAATGTCAATCATTGTGGGTGTGGTTTTGTATTTGTTAGTTATGCCTTGACTGTTCCAAGGCGGTAACTCCAAGGGTTCTCATTTTGTTTAATTGTTTGTGGCGTATTATTTGAATTGACATACTTACAAACATGTTCTATTTTCCATTCTTTTGCACTGCGTGGGGAGGCTGTGTTTTGTGAGTGTAAATTAACAGCTTTTTTTTAACTCTGCCGTTTGTTCTTGGATTTCACTCCTCACTCTATATCAGAAGAGTCTATTACAGACCTAATTTCACTTGATCGCCGATACCCAGATTTAATTCAAAAATACAAGTGCAGTTTTAAATCATAACTGCAACAAGGTATTTCACAGCCAGTTTTATGGGGATTTAATTTATAAACTAAAAAAAAGGCAATATTAATTTTCCTCGGTTATTCGTAAAAACCATTTGTAAATTCAAAAAGAAAGGTTACCAACATGATATTCTACAGCGCTCTGCAGGCCTTATGATTATCCAAATATAAAGTTGATCACTATTCTTACCTCTTTGGTTGCACGACGGTGGCAAGGGTTTGAGAGTTTATGGGGAAATCTTTTTTAAAGAACCTAAAGGCTCGATTTGTTTCTTTTATCCTGTCATCGTGTTCTTGCTAATTTGACTCCAGGGGCTCTGGTTTCGGTAAGATCATCGAGTACTCGCCCATTTGGCTTTCCAATGCTATTAGCTTCTTATGTTTGATATGTTTGTGTGCTTTTGCATGCAACATTGATGAGCTGATGGGTGACTTGGAGTCATTTCACCAAGACAACTTGTACTTGTTTGTTAATATGAGAACCTGATGGGGGAAGTGTGAGGTTGGTGCACCTTAGAACCTGGTTTAAACCCCCAGTGGCAATTTGATTTGCCACTGACCGTTCCAAGGCGGTATCCCCAAATGTTAATCGTTAATTCGTTAATTGTGGCGTCCTATTTGAATTGACATAATTATATCAAACATGCTCACTCTCTTCCTATCTTCTTTTTCGCTGCGTTGGGAGGCTGTGTTTAGTGAGTGTGGCGATTCCTGATATGCATATTTTGCTTTTTATGAAGTAAAACTCCATATAATTTATTGAGCGCAAATCGGTTGTAATTATATATGAAAATGAAGGCAGTTACAACTGCTTTGCATTTAACCAACGATATATGTTTCAAGTTAATTTACGCTTTACTGTATTCTTTATTGCTTTATGTGGTATGTAATATACGCATAACATACCTACCCGTTGCTTTCTAGAATATATAATATGCGGATAAACACTAACCAGTTCTGTTTTAAGTTTGTCCGTTACTTAAGCGTATCAACCTTGAGAGACGATTTTGAATAGCAAGACATCCGTGGAATTTTAAACTAGTGCAAATCATAGTGCCTCTAGCAAGGAGCGAACCCGCACCGTCACGGCGACAGCGCCTAGCCCTGCAATTCCTGCGACGCAACCAATTGAGCTAACCGGGACAACCCCAGAAAAGGTTGATCGGATAGCCCTGATATACGTAACAATCACTGCATGACATTGGTAACTGGTTATTTTTACTGATAACAGTACAGACTATATGTATGGGGAGACTTTTTACGGCCGCCACACTGCACAAATAGCGCTACTGTGAATTTCAAATCATAGTGCCTCTAGCTGGGAGCGAACCCGCACCGTCACGGCGACAGCGCCTAGCCCTGCAATTCCTGCGACGCAACCAATTGAGCTAACCGGGACAACCCCAGAAAAGACCTATTTCTGAAATAATGTTGGTCCAAAGGCTGCAAACGTCAAACGCCAAACCCACGTTTTCAAATGAAATCATTTGTCAAGAAAACAACAATACAAAAGACCTGATTATGAAATTATAGATTTAACAAAAATGTTAGGAGTAAACTAGATACTAGATAAAAGTAAGTCGCGTTTTAATATTTTTTCAATTAATGTTCTTTAATTATTTTGAAATTATACTCAGAAAACATGCTGCGCTCCCTTTCTGTGACATCTTTCAAGAAACTGGAGAAGGACGCTGAAATCTCATCCGCTTTATAAATTGCTCAGTGTTCAAACCTCATGTTATCCGATCACATATTAACATAGAATCGGATCATCAAAAGTTCTAATTTCCTTTTCTTAATTAAATTCGAGCCTATTTATTTAACCTACCCAGTATATCTAATGATAAATCAATCCTCTCGGCTATATCTCTCTAACAAAGAACATGGACACACAATTCTTAAGATACCTTGTTGATTAACATTCTTGATCTAATTATAACCGTCAATATTTTCTATAAAGCATAATGAAAATTAAACATGAAATAAAAACAATACGTACAATATCGCGTAGTTTATTATATCGTTTAGTATCAGTTTAAAAACAGAGTCGGATGCAAAGTTTCCAGATAGGGTTTTAGTTTGGGACAGTCTTATGGTCGTTACCTGATAATGTCCCACTTTCTGTCCAAAACCCTTATGAAAATTAAACCCACATCGAATCCCATGTGGATCCGCCCCTGAAGAATTCCTATTATCTTAAAATACATTCTGGTCACGTTGCTGTTTTCGGCCGGCCTGGTTAAACATACCGCATCTCTCAATCTAATTTCGTTTCCCATCTATGAACCGTCTTGTCTCATAAGACACCTTCCAAAAGCCAAAACCCATAAACACGAGTACTTTCGGCAAGTTTTCTTTCAAAAAGGAATTGTGCTTTCTGTGACTTTTTATGTAAGAGCGAATACCTACCTTTTCGGCTATTCGTTGTCCAAGCATTTTGCAACAGTGGGAGTGAATGAATTGTAATGACACCAACGTTACAAACCGATTGTTTAACCTTTTTAGTAATATATTATCGATGCCTTGACAATCATGCCTAGACAAAAGGTAATTAAAATAAGATTTTAAGTGTTCTATTAAATGAATACGACTACAAATGTCAACAAAAATGAATTCCATTACGAAGCACTGTGTTATTAACCTTGGGGTGTCAATGCCATTTTTCAGAAAATTAGAGTATTTACTCTTGTTTGTAAAAAAAATAAAATTAAATAATCAAGATTTCTTTCGTGACCACAACATCGTACGAATTGATTTGTCAGCAAGATCACCAGACATGTCCAAATCGAACATGTTTGGGACATACTTAGACAGAGGGTCTGCTCTTCAGGCTCTTGCAACAGCACTTTATGAAGTGGAGACAAATCACCGCTAACGGTAGACAAACACGATGTTAAAGGGATTTTTGGATATTAAAACATATGCTTTCATGTCAGGTATTCACAGTTATTTTTGTTCCATGTTAATTTTTTTTGAAAGCAATGACATAGAGCCGTCATCAGTCCTCATTGCACGGATACATTAGTAACATTTATCTGTGCAAAGTTTCATTGAACGGCATTTTGCTGTTATAGAGATTTTCATAATTTTCTTTTTTATCGATGAACATGCAATGATGACTGTAGACGGCACTTAAACAAATTTGTTCTTATGTTGTTCTTAACCAAGTAAGTTTCTTTTCGTCCATTTGGTTTCACACTCAATATTCGGAAGAGAAATTTGTTTCTGTTTCTGAGAAATAACGGTCTAGTCCATGGTTGAATTTTCACAGTCATCAAATCAGTGTTCGACCAATCCCTAATGAAGCGAAAATTGATATTTATTCAGTTTTTGTAGTTATTTTTATTCAGTACAATACAGTTTATCAAAATCACATTTTTAGCCTCTTCTATATACTAAAATTGTACCACTACAGCCGTTCAACAAACTCGTAATCGTATAGTGGATTTTGTTTCAAACAAAGTACATTGTTCATTAAATACAGTTTTTATTCTCGTTTAAAATACATCTTTCTGTAAATTCAATTTATTCAATTCAAAACGCGTAATTCTTTAATTTCAAATTACTCCTTTCATCCGCGTTTGATGTTAATCTGTCTCTGTCTCTCTCTCTCTCTGTCTCTCTCTGTCTCTCTCTCTCTCTCTCTCTCTCTCTCTCTCTGTCTCTCTCTCTCTCTCTCTCTCTCTCTCTCTCTCTCTTTCTCTCTCTCTGAAAAAGTTTCTTAATTCAAAAGTTTTCCAAATTTCTATCAATTCAAAACGCGTAATTCTTTAATTTCAAATTACTCCTTTCATCCGCGTTTGATGTTAATCTCTCTCTCTGTCTCTGTCTCTGTCTCTGTCTCTCTCTCTCTCTCTTTCTGAAAAAGTTTCTTAATTCAAAAGTTTTCCAAATTTCTATCAAAAAATCTTAAGTCTTAAATAAAAGAATTCACGTCAAAAAGTGTTAGCTAAAGCATTATCGACAAAAATCTAGTGATCGGTGTATATCCTAGAATGGAATTGAATTAACTCTGTCTCATTTTAAGAAGAAAGTAGCGCCAAACGTATAAAAAATACCTATCTTGTGTCTGTGTAAGAGCTGCCACTGGTTCCCCTTTTATTTTCTAAACTAAAGGAATGCTGGGCATTGTGATTCCAGTTAAAAGGTTTAATATACACAATTTTTAAAGGCATTTATGTTAGGTATAGATGAAATCATTTTACATGTGTACATTTTGCATTTCGCTCACAGAATTATTTTATTCAAATTCGTTCAGTTTTGATTCATTTTTTTTTCACGTTGCAAATACAGCTGCTGTATGTTGCATTTATCCCAATCCTAAACAATTGGAAACACAAATAGCGGTGCGATGGACAATGATTAAAGTCAAGTACATTAATTGTGATTTTTATTTAGGCTGAAAGCATGACATTATGTGTAATAAATTTTAGAATACACATACTGGTATCTTTTTTATCTTCGTTTTTGACAATGTTTCCTTGTCTGAAAAGATTTGCTTTGTAAAAGCGGTGTCTTGAGATAGTTTCTTCGTGTAAAAAGCAATAGGACGGTATATCTTCAAATCACGCTGTGCATTAATTTGTCACGAATGTGTGTCGAAAATCATTTTTCATCAACCAGCATCAAAGTGCTTTCGGGCGCTACTGACGCAAGATGATGGCATATCGATCTTCATTAGTTAACTATTGAGTGTTATTCGTTTTGGGAGGAATGTCCTAGTGGGTGATCGGAGCTTGGTTTACTGTTTATCAAATTGATGTCATAACATTCACATTCGGACAATGGCTGAATAATCGGAATAGATGAAAAGGGAACTAAAGACCACCAAACCGACAAATATGAAAATATTGCAGGCTCGGTTTGATTGACCCTGTTCATGGGCAGTTATGTAAATGCTTTTTACTGCCCACGCCGCTAGCCTCGGGTTGAGCGCAACTCAATATTTACACCAATAAACAGTATAATTTAGAACAATCCCAAACGATGGTATGCATAAGGCGGTGAACATGGAACCTTCAATGCGGTATTTTCAGATTAATACCATTCCATGTTCAGCGGCGTATGGTCCCCAGGTAAAAGAATGGGTTTGCCCTTAACGAGAAAACAATGAGCGGAACTAAACAGAATAGAATTTTGAGAGGAAATACCAAGATTCGAGATTCAAACGTTTATTCAGCGTAAACATGAAGGTTTGTCGCCCTACAAATAATAATGGCGATAGAATTTGAAAAGTATATAATATGAGAAAAGTACGAGTAACAAAATATTAAGATAAACAAACAAACATAAATACTAAGACAACCTAGCGCCTAGCCCTGCAATTCCGACGACGTAACCAATTAAGCTTACCGGGACAACCCCGAAAAAGGTTGGTCGGATAACCCGATATACGAAATCATCATTGCACGACATCGGCTATTTTTACTGATAACAGTACTGACTATATGTACGGGGAAACTTTTTACGCTGCCACACTGCACAAATAGCGCTGCTAATATAATTACTATATTATAAATACTAATTTCAACACCACCTACTTAAAATCTAAGACTTAACATTGAATTAATTAATGAGCAGGATGACAGCATGGCACAAAAAAAAATTATTATCAAAGCAAATGATTTATTTTCTAAACATCTTGCGACTTACAGATGTAGATTTTTTTCAGGAAAACGAATTCAGTCAAATGTTGTGGGCATAGCTACTACGTTTTAACAGGATACAGAA
Source organism: Corbicula japonica (assembly GCA_038501625.1). Taxonomy (NCBI): domain Eukaryota; kingdom Metazoa; phylum Mollusca; class Bivalvia; order Venerida; family Cyrenidae; genus Corbicula; species Corbicula japonica. The sequence goes on from JAZAYU010000033.1 coordinate 1,756,233, forward strand.
GTTGATTACAGAAATGCATCTGTATAAAGCCATGTCACGAACTCAGGAAAATGTTGTCTCTCAGAAAAAGCCTCTTGATCTTCATAGGAAAGATATTTACAATAAATTAAATCTCTTGAAATAAAAGGATATTCTTTCATGTAATTGAAAACGTGTACGCTATACTTCTGTCATAAAAGTAGTCTTTACAATAAATGCATCGCAGTTTCTTGAGATAACACCAAGCAACCTTTTTAACCTAAATCATTCAGTGGAGTGAAATTGATTTGAAAATTTGAAATCACTAAACTTTATTATTATTACTATTATTATGATTATTAAAATGTATGTGATTTTCATTTTAATATGGTATTCTACGATTTTGGATGTTGATTTTGGACAATTTTCCTTTCCCTTTCTTGAGACTGCATATAAATTAAAAAATACATACGTTTTAATAGCGAAACTGTTTTACTCATACGAACTGGTATTTAAATATGCATACTAATTAATATGTTAGTTATCATAGAACTAGAAGTGAGCATCTGTCGTCTTAACATTTGTTATCGTTAATGAAAGAAAGTTCTTTTTTTATTACTAAGAGTTAAGATATTGAGTGACATAAGCTTTGCTATAGGATAAATATTCGACATCAAGATCTATTTTCCGTAATTGACATCATTTCTCCAACCACCCGGTGGTACACTTAGGCCTATAGCGTGGCAACATTTAATTTATTATATTTACTTATTAAATTTGTAATGAGAAATTGCTATCAATGCCATGGTGGACTTTAAACAAAGTAAATGTATTCAGTTGTTATTCAGAACAAGAAGTATCTTTAAAAAAAGATAAACGGCGTTGATGGAAAAGATTTATTTATACATGTATATAAAAAAGAAAGAAAGACGAACCCTCCCTGCCTTCTTAGTATGACCTAGATATTAAGCGCCCGAATCATGACAACCCATAAATTCATTGAAAGTGTCTTTTAAAAAAATGTTGAAGCTGTTGCAACAATTTCATACGGTGATAATAAATCGATTACAGAAGCAATGTCTTACAGTAAGTCTTGATCTACATTTATTCAGTTCCAATAAAATACCACTTGTAGAGTTAGAACTCAAGATGAAATAATGTCCTTGAAATTTAATAAATATAAATAATAACAGCTTGTTACAAGAGCGAAATCTACCAACTTTTACGTAAATTAACTTTAAAAAGGTTTCCCTCCTGAATATTGAACCCTGGGCCTTTTTTTCGTTTTACACTTAGTATTGTACGCAAGTGTTTACCTTATACCCAAGAATATTCCATATAAAATTGTATTTAAGCCATCAACATTGACTTAACTTGTTATTTAAATCGTAAATATGTTTTTCTCCAATACAATTATCGCTTTCAAAAACGAAAATGCTCGAACATGTAAGTGCCAGGTAAATACACAAAATATAAAAATCGTTACGGTAATCGTAAACAACACCCACTAACAAACAATCGAAATAATCTATTTGATTTTCTCGCTGCATAATAATAAAAATCCCACAAGATACCCCTCCACCCTGCTATATGCCTCTCTGGTGTAAATAGCTACCAATCGAAATAGTTTATTTCATTTTCCCGCTGCATAAAAATATAATACGAGTATTATTTACAACATTTCATTGGTCGAAAAAACTAGGTCAAAAGTGAGCTTAGACAGCTAACGCCGAATAACGCCGAAAAACAATGAAGACATTAACGTGATTAATACTCAATAGACAGCTAGGTTGGCATTGCATGGTTATGCGCTGTCGCCGTACGTATTCGCTCCCCAGTAGAGGCAATATCATTTGACATTCACAGTAGCGCTATTTGTGCTGTTCGGCGGCCCTAAAAAGTCTCCACTTACATATAGTCAGTACAGTTATCAGTAAATAATCGGTTTTTGGTGTCATTCAGTGATCATTAGGTTTATCACGGTTATTCGATCAACGGTCTATGGGACTGTCAAGGTTAGCTTCATAGATAGCGTGACTGACATTGCATGGCAAGGCGCTGTCGCCGTAGGGTTCACTCCCCAGTAGGGGAAATATCATGTTATAATATCAAAAGCCTTGTTTATAGCACGTAATCCCTAACTTAACGGTCGCATGACAGATAAAACTTTAAAAAGGGATTATCAGCAAACAAGAAATATCTTTAAAAAAGATAAACGGCGTTGATGGAAAAGATTTTTATATATAAGAAAGAAAGAAATAAAGAGCGTGCAAAAGTTTTGTATGGTGATAATACGTCGATTAAAGAAGAATGTCTAACATTAACTGTACATTTATTCAGTTTCAATAAAATACCTCTTGTAGAGTTAGTACTAATGATGAATAAATGTCATTAAAATACAATAAATGAAAATAATAACAACTTGTTACAAGAGCGAAATTTACCAACTTTTACGTAAATTAACTTTAAAAAAGTGTCCCTCCCGAGTATTGAACCCGGGTCCTCCGCTTGAGAGGTGAGTGTGATAACCACTACACCAAGGCGATTTGAATATCTGGCATGAAATTAACAATCAGTATCAAAGGAACTAGAAAGGAGCCAGTAAGAACCAGAAATATCTTCACTTCTCTGTCGTTTTACACTGTGTATTGTACTCTAGTGTTCACCTGACACCCATGAATATTCCATATAAAATCGTATTTAATCCATCAATTGACTTAACTGGTTACTTATACCGTAAATATCTTTTTCTCCAATACAATTATCGCTTTTAAAAACGAAAATGATTATCGCTTTTAAAAACGAAAATGCCCGAACATAATAGTGCCAGGTAAATACTAACACACAATATAAAAATCGTTACGGTAATCATTAACGAGGCCCACTAATAACCAATCAAAATAATCTGTTTGATTTTCCCGCTGCATAATAAGTTTTATTTACAATATTTCATTGGTCGAAAAACTAGGTCAAAAGTGAGCTTAGACAGCTAACGCCGAAAAAGATAAAAGGCGTTGATGGAAAAGATTAATTTTATATATACATGTATATAAGAAAGAAAGAAATATAGAGAGGCGAAGCAGACACAGTTTAGTTATTTTAATTTACTTGTTATAGCTGTTGACGAACCCTCCTGCCTTCTTAGTATGACCTAGAGATTAAGCGACCGAATCATGACAAATCATAAATTCATTGAAAGTGTCTTTCCAAAAAAATGTTGAAGCTGTTGCAACAATTTCAAACGGTGATAATAAGTCGAATAAAGAAGCAATGTCTTACATTAAGCCTTGATCTTCATTTATTCAGTTTCAATAAAATACCTCTTGTAGAGTTAGAACTCAAGATGAATAAATGTCCTTGAAATTTAATAAATATAAATAATATAAACAGCTTGTTACAAGAGCGAAATCTACCAACTAACGTAAATTAACTTTAAAAAAAGTATCCCACCTTAGGATTGAACCCGGGGCCTCCGCTTGAGAGGCGAGAGAGATATCCACTACACTACAGAGAGCTTGTACTTTCGAAATGAAATTAACAATCAGTATCAAAGAAACTAGAAACGAACCCGTAAGAACTAGAAATATCTGCACCTCTTTCGTTTTACACTGTGTATTACAGTGTTAACCTGACACCCATGAATATTCCATATAAAATTGTATTTAAGCCATCAATATTTACTTAACTGGTTATTTAAATCGTATAATGTTTTTCTCCAATACAATTATCGCTTTTCAAAACGAAAATGTTCCAACCTGTAAGTGCCAGGTAGAAATACTTACACAAAATATAAAAATCTTCACGGTAATCGTAAACAACACCCACTAACAACAAATCGAAATAATCTATTTGATTTTCCCACTGCATAATAATAAAAATTAAAAATCCCACTAGATACCTCTCCACCCTGCTAGATGCCTCTCTGGTGTAAAAAGTTACCAATCGAAATATTTTATTTCATTTTCCCGCTACATAATAATATAGAATACGAGTATTATTTACAACATTTCATTGGTCGAAAAACTAGGTCAAAAGTGAGCTTAGACAGCTAACGCCGAAAAATACACATTTAATATCGCCATATTCACTAATCCAGTAGGCTTTATATCACATTACAAATATTCAATTCTCCCAGATCGGCTTAAGGTTATTCTTGGTTATTTGCACGGAGTATCCCGTGACTTAATTTTCATCCAAAATAAGTTATACCTGTTTATATATTTGCAATAAGTGGGACAACGATGAGTTTTAAAAATTCTTTATTCTTCAAAACAGTTCGCATATATTCACATATACACATGATTATAATCTTCAAAATGAAAAAAAATCAAGCAAAAGTAATAGTATTTGCAGAAAAACAACGGTAATAAGTAATGGAAAACGCGTAAGGATATAAATAATATTATATTCAAAAAACAGTGCCACAGAAAAGTAACATTATCTCTTTATCGCGGAATTTATTATTGTGTTATATTTACAAAGAATTTCAAGTGGTCCAGAAAAACGAAAATATGTGCTCACAGCATACGCTGCCCCAACCCCTCCCCGCGTCCCCCTCAAAAGTCCTTATTATCTATTCAAATGCAGAATGTTTGTGTTAAACGTAACATAACTGACGAGCTTCTAGTCTCAACCATTTGAATCATATGGAATTATGCTGATGAGGTATCAAATCATTGAAAGAAAATGACGTCATCGTCCTCCGGCGCCAAATCGCACGTGGGATGATCTTCCGGAAAATGCTATGTCATGATTTCCATACAAGGCAACTAGGCGTTGCAACAGCTGATTCAGTGTTGCTCGTTTGCTTGCTGAAAAGGAGGGGAAACAGTTTTTTTACTCTTTTTTCAGATTTTTAACTTGAAGAGGTATACTCGGACAGTCATACCTTGGACAATGGTTTCCTCAATTTTTAAGTAGGCATAGTTTTACAAATTTCGTGCGTAATTTTCTGGGCACTAAACCAACAAAAAGTTCAAATAACGTTATTTTTTTCAAAATGACAATAATAATATTTAATGATACAACATGAACTTCAGTAAAAATAACTTCATTCAATAATAAAAATACACGAAAAGTTTCAGCACTGTAAAAAAATGTCCGACACATCATAGTTGAATATATTTCATTGTCTTCTAGCATGCAAATATAATCTATTATAACATAATCTTACAAAAGGGAAGTCAGTAAGAACTATACTTAACATGATCACTCTTTATTTTCGAATTTTCGAACACCTGTCAACAATGAAAAATAACTATTCGCTATTCAAAACGGATGTAACCTAAATAAAATAAATCTGTTTTTGTATTGAAAATAGACAGGTATTCGAAAATTCGAAAATAAAGAGTGATATTTTTAAATAGAGTCATACTTTATTTGTTCAATTAATTCATCATTAAAAGCGACTGGTGTACTTTCACTAGCACGGTTATTCTTTTTAAGTCAAAGTAAGTTAAGCTTTGAAAGCGTTGAAATGCCATATGAAATGTTATTGTGTCACCTTTGGATCATGATCATGGTTTAAACCCTTAATTTCAAGTGCGATCGGTGTAGTTCCAGATCAGTCTGCTTCATGAAGTCTGGTCAGGGAATACACTTGTATGTTTTCTCTCCAATTTCCCTTTTATATTCTTTAGGTTGTGTATGAACAAGAAGCAAACAGAGTAGATCCTGTTCAAACTACGCGAACGTGGAGGCTGATTTGGATGAACACTGGGCTGAAGGTTATAAAACTGAGATTGGGAACCAGTCTCAAATCTCAAGCATATGATTGGCTGAAATGGCAACTGGTCGCCATTTCAGCCAATCAGATGCTTGAGATTTGAGACTGGTTTCCTTGCTCAGTTTTATAACCTTGGGAACTGGTCAACACCCACTGATGCCTTAGGTGCTTTGATTTATAAAATTCGTAAAAATGGCGTAGGATAAATTTTCTCCTGTTAATTCCTGAAACAGTTTCCTGAACTTTTTTTTATTAATAATAACATTTTTGTTGTTTAAATCGTTCGCAATGTGTACCTTTGCAACTCGATATTTATGAGTTCCTCGCTAGCATATTTGTCTTTGTCTTTTTCTTAGTTTTAGTCCATATTTCAACAATATTCCAGCAATTATTACAATATTAGCCCACACCAAGTTGACAAATGATGCATAAGTCACGTGGTCAGTAAAAACGCTTAATTTTGAATCATATTTATTCTAGAAAATACGTTATTGTGTTGTTGTTTTTTAGTTTGTGGGACCTTACGCACTATATCAACATTTTTCAAAGAAGACAAGTCAAGCACTTCAAAACATTCCGAACTCCGACTGGAACGATTTTTAGACCAAACACGTTAATGCGATTTAAAATCTGCGAGAAATTTTCATAAAAGGGCGTATGTAAGTGTATATCGGAACAATCTGTTTGTGGAACACTTTGTTTGCTTGTTTTAGATATAAGCGGAAATTTATTTGCACTTAAAATCTATTTATAAAACTTATTAGAAAGAAACATTTTGTTGGACAATTTTGTGTGTTTCGTCTTTCTTTCTTACCTCTCAAGTTATATGGAGGACTCTGTCTTTTTGACACAAGAAGCTGGTTCAGTGTATTGGTTGATAGAGGTAGATCGTACGTCGGGTACAAAGGTTTCAGCTGTTCTGAAAATATAAAAACAAACATTAACTGTGGTATAATTGTATTTGCGCGGGATAAGTTTGCGCGCTATGGTGGTTGCGCAAACTTTATAACCACCGTAAGTTAACCATTTAACCATTACAGTCTATTTATCATTTATTCTTAATAAATAAATACAATTACGCGTATTCAAACCTCGATGAATATGCATTTTGCGTTTTTGCGCGTAAAATCGTACCTGCGAAATTAAATGATACCTCAGTGTTTTGACATAAACAAACCGTTATTTCACCAAATCCATTTACGTTTAAGATATTAAGATATTCAATAAGCAACAAGTGAAACACTTCATCTTACATTATTCGATAAACGTGTGCAACATTGGCAAATATGTCTCCATTTCAGCAAATCAGATCCTTGAGATTTGAAGCTTGCCTCCGTTCTGAGGTTTATTATCTTGGACCTTATCTAGATTAGAATTGTTTGCTATCAGATTTTAACAAATGTATTAGGGCTGAAGGTTATAAAACTGAGTTTGGAAACCAGTCTCAAATCTCAAGCATCTGATTGGCTGAAATGGCGACCAGTCGCCATTTCAGCCAATCAGATGCTTGAGATTTGAGACTGGTTTCCATTCTCAGTTTTATAACCTTGGGCATAGGATTACGAGTGTCTTCTGCGTGTCTTTAGTTTACTGTAAATCTTCTTATGTGCTTGCGCTTGATTCGAAATAATTATGATCAAAAATATTTTTAAAAAATCGTTAAATAAATGATCAGTAAGATCTAATTGGAAAATTGATAAAGTAATCGTTCGTAATCGGTAAGTTTCGTAATAATTCAACAATATTTTGCTTTGCTTTCAGTTCAATAGACTTTTCATTTTCTTTCATCAAACATGGTCAATCATGCTGTCTCTCTGGAAAAAAAGCCTCTTGATCCAACAATCCTCTATTTGCCACCAGAAAAGCTTTCTCTTTAAGCCAGTTAAGCTTTAATAAAAACTGAGATAATGACATTTAATTTGAGGGCTGATCTATCATTTTCTATCCTACGAGTTACTTTTTCCCTTAAGCACTTCCTACGACCACACAGTAATGAGTGGACGTTCAGCTTTCATCATTGCGCAACGCTCTGGGCATGACAGAAACATGCTTAGAGGCACTGAACTTCTGCAAAGCTAGTTAGAAATATGTATGCATGATTTCGATTTCGAATGATTTTGAGGGCAATTGATTATCATAGGTTTACGTTAACAATGAACTCAATAAGCATCAAGGAACTTCCGAATGCACGAAGTATTCTTATGTTATGTTATTGTCAATTTTGTGCGATACAGTAAGTGCTGTTTGAGTTTAAAACCCCTATCTAGATAATAGAGAAAACCACGAAAGTCTACTATTGTTTTGCTTTACTCGAATTAATAACAGCCATTTGTATCCTAAAACGAAAATTTTAATGGACAATAAGATGTTTTGAGTACCGAAATTATAGTTATCCACGCTACACCTGCGTGTGCTCTCCCCAGATATCCTAACATGAATTTATATTTGCATGTCACAAGCATTTAAAAGTAAGTTTTCATGCAAGAATGTGTATGTTTTCTCTCTAAAATAACCTTAAGGAGGCGTTAATTGTTATAGTTGTACCATTGCATTACATTCATTCGGATATTGGTTACAAGAAGTGGTGGTATTTGACATTGTAAAAAAAGTTAAAATAAAGAAGAAATACAAATATGGCTTCGTTTAAATAAAATCATAAGGTAAGTTGCAAATACGCAAAACTACCACCAATGTTCTAAATTGTGACATAAAATTTTATACATTGTTGCACAAAAGTTTTATAAATTGTGACATAAAATTGTTCTAAATTGTGACATAAAAATGCAGTAATAACCAAACTGGTTATATTGGTACAGTATTATATTTTGTTCTTAAATAATACGCTATAATTGTTTTCATTATGTGCCTGAGGCAACATATGCTGAAAACCAAATGTCGTTGTTTATATACTATTTTTACAACTTATACGTTTTAAAATACGATAATCATGAAATCAGAATCTTCCCTCACAGTTACAAAAACATACTACATAATGCATTTGTATCGTTTGATTTTCCTGTTATATGTGGTATCTTAATAATTACATGTCATATAATTGACACGTGTTCGGAGAAATTCGAGCGTATATAATGGCGTCGTAGGTTCTTTTTTTTCGCCTGACATGCAACTCGATCAGTCAAACGCCCTTTTATCACAGATATAACTCCTCCAGAACATTACCGTGGGAGAATGCGACGCTTTTCTTTAAATCAATTATTGGAAATAATGAAATAGGTGTAAGACCTATAAATAGTCTTCCCTACACGAACTCTTGTAAATATGTCATATTTTCAGCAAGAACAGTATAGGTCATGCTTCAGTTAACAGCTACATGAAACATTGAAACCGGTGCACTTTTTCAAGACGGTATTAAGTAGCGTGAATATATTAATGCTACTTAGTTTGGATATATATTAACAGTCTTTTTGTTTTGTGTCCAGGATAGATGCGCATGCTTAATATAGCGCATGCGCAATGTGAAGTAACGCCAATGTGGGTCGCCACAAGAACTAAATAATTTGATTACAGGAATCTAAAACTCTTCATCGTTAACTTCATGATTTAAAAGAAGTTGCATACAGATTTGTGTTTAACAAAATAATTTTATCATTACGAAGTATGAAACATAAATGAATTAGCATGTCCCGTACTGCGGAAAAAAGTAGGTCATCAGACATTGCAGCGTGTTGTAGAAAACGAGTGAACACTGTAAGCGACTGCTGACCTTCTTGTGATAATCAAAAGTTAGTTATTCGATCCGCATTTATTCCTACTGAGAAGAAGCACAGTTGCCCATGTATCTTTCCGTTCCATTGATTCGTTGTTTTAAATTGTTATCTTAGGATACTGAGAAATCGATACCGGATGTTTATACAATTTGAAAAGGGGTAACACTAAATACCGAAATACACTTTTTACCGAAAAATACCGAAATACACTTTTGAATACCGAAATACACGTAATAATTGGTAATTAAAACAACGAATTTAAATAAATCTTGGGCATTTATTTCATATATACTAATATTATAACATATTATCTTATTTAAACAACAAATAATGCTTTAATTACCATTTATTAAGTGTATTTCGGTAATCAAAGTCTATTTCGGTATTTTTCGGTAAAATAGTGTATTTCGGTATTCAGTACTACCGATTTGAAATAACTAATACTAAACTCTGTGACTAAATGGTGGATTTAAGATTAATTTCGGTATAGAATGACTGGTATTCAGTTTGGAAGAATTGATTAAGTGAACATCTTTTTGTAGACCAAGATTATATTGAAATATGGAAATTAATCAAGACTCACTGCTGAAAATAAAGTGTTGACAAATAGCTGTTTTTTACGTTTTTATATGGACAGTGTTGGCTGTTGCTGTGCATATAGGAACATATAAGATAGCAAGTGCATTTTGTTGTCTGGCCTACAAATAAAATGAAGAAGCAACGCAACCTCTTCTGAGAGAGGAGTCACTGCTAGTTGAAGCTTACTTTTAGACCAAATGGTCACTTACATTTATTTCACAGAGAAAATTATATTATATAATTCACTGGAAAACATAAAATAAATAGTGGTCGATATCTCATATAATTTGATAGTATTAGTTTGTAATGTGTTCAAGGATTCTGCATGTAAAATAAGTCTTGATTTATTCACGCATGTTTTATCATGAATTTTGCCCGAGAAGTATTTATCGTATTAAATTTAATATATTTTGCAATAGATAGTGTTTTCTGACAAGATGCCTTTAAATGTTTTCCAAACAAGTCGCTTTTAAAATATGTGGTAACTTTATAGTTTCTTTTGAATTATATAGGTCCCAAAACATCTTTCATAATACATGTATCTGTAGTTTTATAAAAAGTTTCAAGCTGTTTTTGTATGAGTTTTTATGTGGCCTGATCTCTGAGTCTCTTAAAATGATGCAACGTTAAAGAATGCAGGATGTACTCATCTTGTAGTGTTTTTATAATGCATTTTTTAACTCACCAGTGTTTAGATTTCTGTCACGTTATTATGTAAATATTACAAACTCAATCAGATTTAAGCTTTATTTCAGTTGTTCTTTTTAACAGTATTGAAATAAGTAAAGTTATGGAATGAAAGGAATTGATAAGCAGCAGATAACTTCCAGGCTTTAAATTTTTCACATTACCGCCTTTTGAATATGCAAAATTGATACAAAGGTTAATTGTGTTGCTTTTATTCGCTTCAAGTACTAACTATATTGTGGATTGTGATCGGAATGAGATGCTCGGAGTGTGTTCAATAAATAAAAAATGCCTTAGTTGGATGCATTTCATTATTATTATTATTATTATTATTATTATTATTATTATTATTATTATTATTATTATTATTCTTTTTTCTTAAAATTTTTCAAAATATTGTGTATTGCATATTTTACATAAAAATATGAAATCTCTCTGTGAATAAAGAATTATTTTTTAAATTATTTTAACAGAAATTAACACAGTTTCATGTTTTTGTCATGAGCTATTCAGCAAGAAATTTCAGAAAATATGTCTTAAAAAGATTACCCCATCATGCAAAAAAAAAGGTTCCAAAGTGAAGTTCACGGTCTCCTGTACTAGAGGAAGCCTGAATGTCTTCAAGATATAATATCGCTTTCATCAATTATATGGTAAAATTAATATATACTGTTGTTTTTAAATTATATATTTTGTAAACAAATTTATTACATAAGAAATGGGGAAAAGGTTGTATTCTAAATGGTCATTGAAAAAAATGAATGAATGGTTCAGTTTTCTCTGACCAATAGACCGTCTGTAAAACAGCAAGTTACTGTTTTACTTTTTCTTGTTCCAACTGTGTGAGCTCCAAAACAGTTTTGCATGTGCCATCTTAAAATCAGGGCCTATTTTCATATATTTGATATCAAGTCATAAATTTATTTTCAGTGTAACTGTTAAAGCATGTCAAATACTAAACATGTCCCTTTCATGGCATAACTAATATAATGCCCCTCAGAAGCACTAAATGTGGGCTTTTAAGTGTTAGACATTGTCTGACTTGCCCAAGAAGGAACATCTTGCAGTGTATTTTTAGTTATATATATATATCAAAATCCGAATTCGGTAACTGGTATATACCAAATATCTTGTCCATATGAAAATATATGATTTGCATTGTTTAAAAACTAGTAATTTAAAAATTCATGTAAATATCAGTAAAATAATAAATAGTTTGTCAGATATTAAAAAATATATTATAAATAATTAATAACATTTAAAAGAATGTAAATACTATGAAGATTTAACAATATGTGTTCAATTAGATTGGAAGATCTAGCGTACATACGGTTACATACAGAACTGTTGACTACAAGTTTTCAATGTTTTGTTTTCATTCAAACATGAGGTGCAAGATTGCTGCATAATTGTTTTTAATACACCATATTCATATCGATACCTTTGCATCATTTCACCATATTCATATCAATACCTTTGTATCATTTCACCATATTCATATCAATACCTTTGTATCATTTCACCATATTCATATCAATACCTTTGTATCATTTCACCATATTCATATCAATACCTTTGTATCATTTCACCATATTAATATGAATACCTTTTATCATTTCACCATATTCATACCAAAACATTGTTACAATTCACTGATATTAAAAAACAGCATGTAAAATTTTTATTTATATTTTATGTCTTCATTAAATGGGGCGTGTCATGGGAAAAAGCGTCCTCGGGAAAAGGACGTTGTTTCTTGAGAAAATAGTAGATAATTTGAGCTCTTTACAAATGGGGCACGTCACGGGAAAATGTACCTTCGGTCTTTTTTGTAGTGATATTTTAGTTTTTACTAAATTTAGAAAGAACTTACAAATATAAATCAATTTCTTATTACTTAAATGTGATTTTATTACACATTTTGACAATAAAATGGTATTTTTACCGCGAAATGCATAATAAATAATGTCGTCTGCTCAAATTTATGACGTCATTTCAAGGATTGACGTCAACCGTCCGAAGGTACCTTTTCCCGTGACGCGCCCCATTAATATAATAATAATAATAATAATAATAATAATAATAATAATAATAATAAATTCTTTATTTTTAGAGGATAACATATTTGGCAAAGCCATTCTTACATATGGTCCTCTTAAGAACAAGTACAAATAGTTACAAATTTACATTCATACATACATACATTCTCATAATATAATTGAAAGAAAGAAAAATAATAATAATAATAATAATAATAATAAAAAATGGTACAATTAAAATTTCAAGAACAACATGAAAAGGATGAAAGCAGACAAATTTAAATTATAAATTTTAACAAAAGCAATTATAACAAAAGATTACCCAAACATTTTAAACATGTATACATAATTAAACTTTAATTGTCTTGACAATGCACTACATATTATCAAATAAGAATTTTTTAACATGTTTTTTAAATGATTTTACTGATTTGCATGTTTTTACAATCAGGGGAAGAGAGTTCCATAAATTTGGAGCAACAACTGAAAATGATTTACTGTATAATAGAGTGTTAAATTTTGGAACTAATAGATTCCCATTTGAAATAGATCTTAATTGCCTGTCATTGCTATATGTTAGTTCTTTAAACATCGAAGTTATATACACTGGAGCTAAGTTATGTAATGCTTTGTAGGTAAGTAACAGAATATGGTATTTAATACGACATCGGATTGGCAGCCAGCTTAAATTTTTAAACATGATTGATGAAGGCGCCTGAAATAAGTGATCACAGGGGTACTTTTGTGTTGATACCTTTTTCGTACAGTCTTGACAGATGCTATAAACGCCGTGTTTGGTTTTATAACAAAGCTGACTTTGCGTTATTAAATAGACTTGTCACCACCACGAATTGGGATTTTTTGAACAATGATAATATTAACGAATCTTGTGAACAGTTTCATGACAGATTTTTAGAATTAGCGTCACAATGTATTCCAAACAAAACTGTATTAATTAGGCCAAATGATAAACCATGGTTTGATTCTACAATTCGTAAGTTCATGAAATTAAAAGATAAACAACGTAAAAAAGCACAAATTACAAAACTTGAGTCAGACTGGTTACAATATAAAAAACTAAGAAACAAAGTAAATAACCTCAAATCACACGCGAAAGAAATTTTTTTCTCGTCAATTGATGAGACTCTGGCTGACGCGAAACAAACAAATCCTAAAAAATATTGGAAATTATTGAAATATTACGTAAAAAGTAACAAGAATAGTGAAATAATTCCACCTTTAATTACAATTCTTCCGAATGGTCAAGATCAATACGCATTTACAGACAGTGAAAAAGCAAATACTTTAAACGACTATTTTGTATCAATTTCAAATATTGACGACTCTTCCGCAAATCTACCCGAATTTACCCCTAAAACTTTGGCCTCCCTTTTTACTTTAAACATATCTGAGTTAGAAATTTGTGATATTTTATCAAATCTTCAAACAAAAAAGGCGAATGGCGAGGATGGTATTAGTAATAAAATGTTAAAAGAAACGTGTAAATCCACTTGTAAACCGTTATGTATTTTGTTTAATAGATCAATCCAACTTGGTATATTCCCTTATATATGGAAAAAAGCTCTTGTAATTCCACTTTTTAAAAAAGGTGACAACAATATTCCTTCTAACTACCGTCCAATTTCCCTCTTAAGTTGCGTTGGTAAAGTTATGGAACGCGTTGTGTACAAACATTTATACAACTTTTTGAACATCAACAACCTACTCTACAAAAACCAAAGTGGCTTTAGACCCAATCACTCGACTGTATACCAACTCATTGAGTTATATAACCAAATTTGTTACTCTTTAGACAATAGATTAGTATCCGCCATTATTTTTTGCGACATATCTAAGGCATTTGACCGAGTTTGGCACAAAGGCTTGTTGTTTAAATTGCGTCAAAATGGAATAAACGGTCAATTACTTAGATGGATTGAGAACTATCTTTCTGACCGATCTCAAAAGGTTATTGTAGGTCAAAGTGTATCATCTATCAAAGCTATAAACGCGGGTGTTCCTCAAGGCTCTATACTAGGTCCTCTCTTCTTTTTAGTTTACGTGAACGACATAGTCGATAATTTACTAAGTATTGCCCGCTTATTTGCTGACGACACATCAATTGCCCAAACAACGTCTAACGTCGCAGACCTAGAAGGAATTTTGAACCATGATCTACATTATATATTAGCATGGTCAAAACAATGGTTAGTTAAATTTAACCCAGACAAAACGGAGGTGTTATTCATAGCAAATTCAAAAACTGCAGTTCCACCCAAACTCATATTTAACAATGTTGAATTAAATTTTACTCAGCATCATAAACACTTAGGTGTTACCTTAAGCGACGATGGCAAATGGCACGATCACATAAACAATACTATTACTTCATGTTCAAAAGTTTTAGGTTTAATGCGAGCCCTTAAATTTAAAATGAACAGAAAAACATTAAATCAAATATATATTTCATATTTAAGACCAATTTTAGAATATGCTTCTGCAGTTTGGGACGGGTGTTCAGAATTTGAAAAAATTAAACTAGAAAGAATACAGTACGAAGCCGCTAGAATCGTAACTGGACTCACAAGATCTGTCTCAATTAACAATCTTATACACGAAATTGGTTGGATGTCACTTGATGATAGACGAAAAATGCAAAAACTTTGTATAATGTTCAAACTTAACCAGGGCTTGCTCCCTGATGAATTTTCTAATATATTTCCCGACTTCGTAAGAAATGTAAGCCACTACAATTTGAGAAACATTGAACACTTCAGTTCTGTTGCAAGGAGAACCAGCCTATTTGCAAAATCGTTTGTACCGTCTGCAACTGAATTGTGGAATTCCTTACCTGTTGACATTAAATCTTGTTCAACTATTTCAACTTTTAAATTAAAACTAAAAAAATTGTACTTAAGTCCTAGTAGTATTCCAGAGTATTTTGTTTCTGGGAAACGAATGCAAAGTGTATTACATGCCAGAATTAGGAATAATTGCAGCAACTTAAATAGTGACCTATATAACAATCATTTAACTGACAATCCGACATGCAGCTGCAACAACGGTATTGAAGATGCAAATCACTTTTTTCTTATATGTTCAA